>CAJUYG010001841.1:0-15582 GCA_910591675.1 Galerucella calmariensis | reverse complement strand
TCAAATTATTCCTAAATGTCAAGATACCAACTTGCACCTAACAAATAGTTTACTAACCAGTACCTTAACCACGAATGGTGCAAAACACTTCACTTTTAATCAATGGTTAAAGTTAAGTTACTAAAGCCAAAAGATAAGTGCAACCGGTGCAAACAGCAGTAACAAAATTTTTAAATCCTACATAAACAATTAATTCAAAAGAACCAAAAAGCTTGTCAATCCTAATACGATGATCGAATGTCAATAAAAAATATCAACTAAACTGAGGAATTTTACCAAATGATCGTCTCAACCTGTAGATGGTAAATCGCCCCATCCATTAAGTATAAATTCTATTTACGGTTGGTAAATGTATATTTACTCTCATAAGTAGCAAAGTAACCAGAAATGACATGACGACCAGTCTTTCTTTAGTGGAATAACACTGATCTCAATTTCATCTAGTTAAATATTTCGAACTGCTTCCCGAATCCTATCTTTCATATCCTCACGTGTAGTTGGACGTGTTTTAAAAACGAAATCTTCCCCGCAAGTATATATAAGATCCACCTTTTATACGGGAATGTTTGTGGTTTCTATGTATTATCTTGAATTTCTGTCATGTAACATTGAAATTGTTCAAAAACATTACAAAATTCGTGTTATGGAGTCCGGTCCTGATACCTACACTGTACTGGTGTTTTGATATTAGCTCCATTTGTCTAAATAATTTAGTGGTGAACATTTATTCAAATTTGTATTTAGTTTGTGTAAGTGTACCAACAACGTTATCAACTCTAAAGAAAACCAGTGGGTTATGTTTTCCCCATAACCTGATTGTGAACTTAAATCAACACAGAAACTAACAGATGGGATAGTTTTCAATTATCTTATCGCTTGGGCAGCCGGTTTTTATCACCGGACTGTTCAATAGTAAACAGGACCGCATTTAAACAAATGTTCAATAACATATCTTCTGATTACAGAAGTACTCAAACGATAACTCACCCCATTTCTCAACCCACCTACTTACTAGCAGCATCTAAGAAAATTTATCCGTCAAAAGCACTGACCCTCATATTTCCATCTCGAGACGGAGTTAAATAAGATGAACATGTATATGCACTAGAACCTAAAGTTGAACCAAAAAATATAACGTTTGCATCAAGAATTTCAAACAACCGAATTTGCATATGCTTATCAAGATGTCTTAGAAGAATATTTAACAAAAGATGGTAAGATATCTATTAATAACGGAATTATTCCAGCAAGAAGATTAATTACGCATTCTTTTTTCTCTTATTCTTTTGGGAATCAAACCACAATAATGTTTTTTATTTCGACGTTTCGGTAGCGTTCCAGCTACCGTTGTCAAGATTAACTAGTAATAAAATTAATAAAATAATTTTTGGTCCCTATCTGACATAAAATCTGATAAAAATATTTTTTCGTTGTGTCAGATAGGGACCAAAAATTATTTTATTAATTTTATTACTAGTTAATCTTGACAACGGTTGCTGGAACGCTACCGAAACGTCGAAATAAAAAATAAAAAACATTATTGTGGTTTGATTCCCAAAAGGATAAGAGAAAAAAGAATGGGTAATTAATCTTCTTGCTGGAATGGACCAGATTACTTGTACGGAATATTATACCTGCCGGCCACGAGGACCAAATTACCTCCTCAATATCTGTGAGGTCATATTTGGGGACCAAATTACCAACTCCGGTTTTTACCTATACCTTTGCATAGAGTCTACGTATATGAAAATCGGTTCGGGCATCCAAGTTACAGTATTTTTTTTAAATCAACGAAAGGACACGTCTCCCACTACTTCAGAATAGGTGAAACATAAAAATGACTTTGTCAAAGGTTGTAGAATAAGAAGAGTAGTTTTTATTGTTATAGTTTATATTGATTGGTCACAAAGGTGACGTATTCTACAACGGTTTCCGAGATAAGGCTAGTCGCCAGTTTAGCATAACTTGTAATCATAAATGTATAACAACTCACCTAAAAATCGCGTAAGTTGTTTCCAATATATAAATAGTGTAAGTTCGTCGTGGAACAAACAGCTTGCATATATTAATAATTTATTTGATGCGCGTTTAAAATTAACTTAGATACCAAACGTTCTAAACTCATTTATTAAATAATTGAATACAATATATAATTAATATTCAAAACATTTAGGAACAAAAGAATCTGATTGAAATCACAAATTTTAAAATATATTTCCATCTTAGGTCTTGATTTCAGCCTCAAATTCAACTGTATTTTTTCAATATTCAACTTTACAACAACCTAGGAACTATTATTTTATCAAATATTCACAGCAGCCTTTATAAACTAAATAAAACTATATGGAACCATTTTCGTCATCAGTAAATCGAAACACATTGTAATTTTGAGTCTTTCTTGGGCTATTCTTAAAATCAAAATTTAAATGTGGGGCAGATTCTTGGTATATGGGTTTTAAAAATGGAAAATCATTTTCTTCTTCAGCGTTTGAAGAGCTGGAGCAATCTATTTTTAAATCATATATCGATTTTAATGTGATAGAATTTGGGTCAAACAGTCTTTTCTTGCGGAATGAAGTGTCATTTTCTATAATCTTGGCTCCAGTCTCTGTATAGTTAGCAAACATGTCGTGATCGGTATTGTTTTTGTGTTTAAATTTCCGAGTTTCATTAGACACCTTACAATTCACTATTGCTCTTCGGTGAGGCTTTAGTAAAGTAGGTTTGGAGAAATCAAACTAAAAAAAGATTATTCCAAGGCATTAGATTATTGAACTATGTACACAAAAAGTAGACTTAAAAGTACAAAAGCCTTTTATTATGATTGGTTCCGACGACTCCAAAGCAAGTTATTCTAGTTTCATAAAAAAAAAATTAAAAATACAGAAATAAAATTTCAATATACTATTTGTTACGAGATATTGGCAAGAGCACAGTGGGTCACACTGGCTTCCGAGGTCGTACGGACAGTATACATTTACACTCATTTCAATTCAAATGGAAATTACTTGACAGATTAATGTATGATCATTCACATTGGATTGTTTATTTTCTGAATTGAAACATATTATTTTATACACAGATCCACCACAGGATAATATTGTTATCTGCCGATGCGTTAGCTAAATCTTGGTGGCACTCTAGTACTAGCCCCGATATAACACGTTGTCTGTTCAAGGCTAATAGGGCTTGTCTACTGTCAGTGCAGATTGCTATGTTTTTGCCAGAAATTCCTTTTCTGGTTAGATCTTTTGTGGCAATAGAGATACCAGTCAGTTCGGTTTGAACCACGCTGGTATTGTTTCCCATTCCCCACTTAATTGTCAAGTGAAAAAATATTTAGATAGCAAGTTATTTTAAAGGTAACATATCTTGATATTCCCTGATATAGTTGATACATGAATTGTTCAAATAATAAACTTAGCTAGTCTACCATAATTGTTTCTACATGGTGAATCATAGCCATTGGGACATAGGCTATGGGCAGATTGTTCAAACCATAATATGACGATAGGACCAAATATGCCTTAATAAAATATTGCTGTGGAAAAAGATATTTGGCATCAAAGTTGAATTTTTTTTTTCGCTTTTTTGCTAATAATCAGCCGTATTCCGTATCTTGTATGTTATTTTTACGATGGCCCGTTATGTTAAAATAACTATCGCATTTAACTATATTGTTAACTGTTCTGTGATTCCCTATCAAGCTTCCTTAACGATATTGTTAAAATTATATGTCAAAAAAGAAGTAAGTTTTGATTCTTACGAAGCGAGATGGAACGATACACCTTCAATTAATGTAAAAAGAGATGGATTCGGTCCCGTTATACCCGTCAGAGTATAACCTTTTTATAACATACCATCAAAACACATGACAGGAGCAGAGCCATAGGTTGTCTCTGATAGAAGTGCAATTTGTACAATATAACGCGAGGAAAGTTTACATTCAAGTGTACTTGATATAATTATAAATGGCGCCTTCCAAAAACAACAAGGCCACAGTATGAGATGCTGTTTGAATTTTTAGAAAATCATCCTCTTGTAATAAGAGGGAAGAACAAACCATGCGAGGTTCAAATAATTAACAATTTGTGGGAATAATTTGCTAATAAAGTTGCTATAAAAAACAGGAGCATTCAAAAGCAGCCTATTATTTATGTTAGGTTGCAAAAAATTACAAATCACCACGAATATATAGCAAAAACTGATTAGATTTTTGACATTTGTTCCACTTAACGAGATCGTTAGGACATAACAAGCTGTCAAACTGGTCCAGTTATTTTAACAAGACTTTCTAAAAATAACGATGATTATTTTTTTCACCTGTCAAAATCTGACATTTTAATGGTTTTAACCAATAGCAATACATTATTCTAGCCAATCATTCGGTACTTATTATACTGATAATTCTGCTTCCTCATCGATAATTCCTTGTTTACATTGATAATTTTTTACTGGATATAGTAACCAATCAAATTACTTAATTTCAAGTCATCTGTTAAATTTCATCCAATCACCGCTGTATTACAGCGATAATACCCTACATGTGGTGTTTTCAGTTTGGTGTTTATGTTTTATTAAAAATTAATTAAACGTCAAACTGACAACTGGATTAAAAATGTCGGAAAGATTTGGTATTGCATCTAACGATTCAATTAATTTACCAATTGTACTTTTCACAATTGTAGTTTTATATAAAAATGAATAATTTTTGATTAAAACTAATAAAGTTTGTATTGAAAAGTATTGAGCGTCAGATTGACAATCAATTTTTTGATATCTACAAAGTAAAAAATTATCTTATCGAATACTCCTCGGGTCTTGATAAATACTCAAAATTTTGTCGTAGAGAATCCTTCAAGCGTGTTGCTCAAAGATAATAGCCCTCGGCCTGCGGCCTTGGGCTATTATCAAGCAACACGCTTTCAGCATTCTCTATGACAAAATTATCTCGGTATTATCAAGACCCTAGGGGTATTACTACTGAAAAGTCAAAAGTTCACTTTGTATTTGTCATTATTGACAACTAAAAGTGCTTCGAAGTATATTGAAAAATAAACACAAACCGATTCATTTAATAAAAAATTTCACTCCACAATTGATGAAAAAAATTATCTTCCCAAATACAACTCGCTCTTCAAATTTTATCACATAATTTTTCATTTTCATCACTCAAACTTGTTTATTTGAGGCAAAAACATTCAAACAAACCGAATTTAAATAAAATCCCTCGTCCTAACGGACTCGTGATTTTATCAATCGGTTTGTTTTCATATTTTTGCCAAATAAACAAGTTTTTCGTGGAAAAGGAAAAATTATCGATAAAATTTGAAGCACTCGTGGTATTACCTTTGATAAAATAACGATTCTCGTTGACATTACTATGCGCATGATGATACAGAATCGGAATTTTTAGTCATATCGTTATATTACAGAAATTCACACTTAACGAGGGTCGTCAAATAACATAACGTGATACGGAATAGGGCCGAATGTCACTGTATATCTGTATATCAAAATCGGCACACTGGCATAATTTTATAAAAGTTATATTATTTTATGTACAGGGTTATTTGTTATAATTTGACCACCCCTTTATTATATATACATACAGATACAAATAAAAGTTGTGGGAGTATAAATGAATTTTAATAAAATATACATTGTACACCAGTAGCGTTTTTGTATTATGGGGTAAATATAAAGAAAAAAAATTTAATAGGACGCCCTGTATATTATGACATATTCGTAGAGGACTTTTTTTTCTCATAACAAAAATATATACTTTTATAGGTCTAGCTTTTATACTTTCCAAAATAATGGACATTGAACTCCTAAAGTAATTAAGTTAGTGTTAAGCTAAAAAAAATAGTTGGCTATGCATGGCTTACTGAACTTGATGTTTCGGTACCAATAATTAGAGAGAAAATTGAAGCTGAAATTGAACTTCTTAACCATCGTAATAATAATAACATTTTAAACTGTATAGAAAATTTAAGGAGAAGGTATGAACTTTGTATTTAAAGTAACGACGGTAATTTTGAGAACTTACTTGCTTAAAATGTATGAAAATATTAAATCGGTTTCTATTTTATAATATACACTGCATTGCCTTTTATGTTGTTTGCTATTGTATTGTATTTCGTAATAAGCACTGTATTATTTTTTGTGTTCTTTGTTAATGAACATCCAGGCGCCTATTTTTTAAACATTTACTGTCCATCACTTTAGAAGTTACTTAGTTTTGACAGATAATATCAACAAGCGCAGTAAGCCATACATAGCCAACTAATTTTTTTAGCTAAATACTGACTTAAATATTTTAGGAGTTTACTGTCCATTATTTTGGAAAGTATAAGAGCTAGACCTATGAAAGTATATATTTTTGTTACGAGAAAAAAAGGCCCTATCCAAATATGTCATGATATACAGAGCGTTCTATTTAAAAAAATGTAAAAACGCTACTGGTGTACAAAGTATATTTTATTAAAATTCCTTTATACTTCCACAACTTTTATTTGAAACTTTTTTCTGTATCTGTATATAATATAGAAGTAGAAGAAGGTTTATTTACTTATTTGTATACGACTTTTATTCCTTAATGAGATTTTATGCTGGGTTTTTGGTTTATGGAGAAACGCTCGCATATTTCGAGCAAGAAAAAATCATTTTGAAGAGTGGACGGAAAATGAGTTTTTTGATAGATTCAGAATATCAAAAGGCACTGCAATTTAATTTTTTTTTTATATGGACCACCGCCAGTGCCTTGAACATAACATTTTTCGTCAGCATACTTTTTCTTTACTCTTTTTTTAATATTACTATATTTATTAAACAGTACGTCACTTGTTCGTTGTGTAGTTGAACTGATAAAATTAAATTCTTCAGCCAACTGAAGCCACAAATTTGTCTTATGCCGAGAACTTTCTGCATCCGTTTTCTTACACTCTATAACGTTTTTATACTTAGCAACTAGAGAAATCAGCGTCGATTCTTCAGATGCACTGAAATTTGGAGTACGCTTGTTTTCTTTATCTGCCATCTTTTCACTTCAAAGAGAACACACTTAACGCCAAGCACGCTTTTGATCATTGACTGTCATTGTATAACGATTCCACAGTATACAAAAACTGTGACGATTTTTCAAGTTAGTACCAACAATATTGATAAAAATGATCGAATGTTACTAGAGATTCGGGTAACCAACATAAAAATATCAACTTGACTGTGGTTCAACTGATCACCACATGAACACCTTTCGTACAACGATTGATTGATTTGACTATGGTCAACATGTGAACCTGGTTCAGTTGATCAATTGGTTAACTACGTTACATACAACTGGCCCTAAAAGAATTTGACAGAGACCCTTGTTGCCAGATTCAAAGTATGTTCTGTTGGTAAATCCTACTTGACTATCCAAGTTGATTAGGACAAAGTGAAAGTCAACTAGAAGAATTTGACAGTTGTCAATTTACATCCACGTTCAGTTGTTTTTAGTAGTTGTTTGTGTTATTTTATAGTAGAAAGTGTGCTTCTGTTTATTTACCTTTTGAAAGACATAAAACTAATAAAAAACACTACCACAAATACTTTCATAAACTCCGGAAATCAATAAACACACAAAACAATAAACCACAAAAAACAAAACATTTGTAGGTTATGGAATTTGTTATTCGCGAAAACGAGCAAAATTGGAATGGGGAAAACAAACCAAATCGCCATTACAGTACCTACGTGTATTGAAACAAATGGGGGTTAGCCACAGATTATCTGGGTTAGCATTGTTTTCACTGACAGCTTTGACATAAACTGCAGCGTCCACTATCGGAAAAATTTTCGCGAATTGTTTTAGGAGGCACTCAAAATCTCCTTAAAAGAAGAAGAATAAGGGATTTCGGAATTCTAGGGTAACGCAATTTATGCGTGTGTGTGTGTGTGTGTTATATCACATGTTTTTCAAACAACTCAACCTACATAGAGAACATTTAATTTTCATTAAATCGGTAATACTAGAGATTTAAAGTTTTTGGAAGTTTAGTTCTTTACGTCAGGTTATGTTTGAGCAACCGGGGGTCGCGACGCAAAAGATCTGACCGTTACGTTATGTTACGTTGCTTCGTTATGTGCCTTGCTTGCGTGCGTGTGCTCTCTCCTGAGTCTCTCTCTCGTTTACGAAGCAGCGATTCATATGCTTCGGCCGGGAATCGAACCCGGGCCGCCCGCGTGGAAGGCGAGCATTCTACCACTGAACCACCGATGCTATATTAAAATTCTATGCAGTGCTGATGATCTACTTGAATTTGTTCGGATAAATTTTTACTATTATTTCCATAATTTTTTTGCGCGATTGATCTTTTTTGTTTATTTACAGCATCGGTTGACAGGACGGTAGGTTGTGTTTACTGGTTTCTAAGTTCAACACGTCGGTAAGTGATTTATTTACCGTTCAGACGTCGAAAAGTAATAAATAGCATAAAAAACAATTTCACCAAAATGCAAAATATATTTTAAACTGATCGAGATGTCACTTTTGACATTTCGTTCATTTCGAAGAAATTTAAATTATTTTCGGAAATTATTTCAATACGATCGCGCAAAAAATGGTATGAGCATCTCGAACGTTAAGGGTAATTACAACGTTTGCATGTAGATTCCTCTCGTAAAATTGGGCAATATGATGTGAGGATTAAGGGGTCTAGCACATTTACTTTTCGAAATACAGGGTGATGAAATTTTGAAAACTTGAATGTTTTAATTCGATAACTTTAAAATGGATGGATAAATTGATTTGACATTTGGCAGGTTGTTTTTAAATGTAAAAGGGCATATTTTGATAGAAATAGTAGTTTGTGCAATTAGTCACGGGGAATCGAACCCGAGTCTACCGCGTGAGAGGCTGGTTTGCTTGCTACTCGACCACCGAGAGATATGCAAATTGTTTATCTATAACGTTAAATGTACTACATAATTTTTGCTTAAAAGAAACTAAAATTCCTACCCTGTGTCCCGCGACACGTTCTACCTTTTTTGTCTTTTTTTTTATAAGTATAGGTACTGTGGAATGTTTTTTCTTCAACGCTCACTACAGAATTGTCTCCTATAGGTATGTTAAAAGTGATTTTACATTCAAGTTTTTAATGGAACACACTATGTCTTTATAACTCCACTATATAAGTGTTCTAATAGAATTGACAATTGTTTCGATATATCATTTTATATCATCGTCACATTTTATTTCCTACTTTGAAAGCGTCGTGTCGATAACTACAGCTTAAAATATATATTTCCAAATTTATTTGACTACGCGAGAGAATGTTTGACAGTTTCTAGGACCTTCTCACGATTGGGTATGCCGATGACATCGTCGTCCTTGTTGTTGGAAGGTACATTACCGTTCTCAGGGACCTCATGCAAAGGGCTGTGAATAGGGTACATGGGTGGTGTAACGAACACGGACTTGCAGTAAATCCTGCCAAGGCTGAGATAGTTGCTTTCACCAAGAAGAGAGGTATAAGACCTGGGTCGGTATTCTCAGGCACTCGCTTGGAGCGATATCGATGTCGTTGAATGCGAGGGGATCTAAATTCATTGCTGTCTCGATTCTCATGCCCTCTCCTCGCAATTGGAACGCTCCCGCGAAGAGGAGTGCTTTATTTCACTCGCATTCTCATCACTGACATATTATATGTCAATAATTTGCATGTAAATAAACAATTCTAACCTTTAATTTTCATTGAAGCAGTGTTGAAAATTATAATTGTATATAAATCATTTATAATTGTAGTCATATTATATAAGGGATTGTAGTCATCTTATGTATATTGGACTACTAGAAGATCTAGAAGAAGCATTTAAATTTAAATTCAAAACACAGAACCAAAAACTATCTCGACATTAATGTCAAAATACGTTGAAATCGCGGTGCTGCCGTAGCTAGTCGCTCGTGATACAGATTTGTGAGTGCAGTGGTACATGAGAATCTACAAATACCACATCGCTGCCAATCAAATCACTCCCTTTGGAGATCGTTCGCTTGTGAGAGGAGCGAGTTGAGAATACCGGCCCTGATGGTCTACATCTTGGCGGAGTACCACTACCGGTGGTTCAACAGGTAGTGAAGAAGTATCTAGGAGTGATCCTTGATAAATCACTGACATGGAAGGCTCATCTTGATAGTCGCCTAAGCAAGGTGACAAACACGTATTGGGCCTGTAGGAGAGCCGTTGGTCCGAGGTGGGGACTGACCCCCAAAACGATCCCTAAAACGATCATATGGTTTTATAGAGTGATCATGCTGCCTATGCTCACATATGCGGCTCTGGTCTGGTGGTCGAGGGTAACCTTGGTCACGGCTAGATCGCAACTGGCACGCCTTCAAAGGGTGGTCAGACTGCGGGTAACTGGCTGCATGAGGACTACACCAACTGCTGCGATGGAAGTGATCCTTGGGCTTCGGCCTCTTCACCATGTGATCGAGGCTGAGGCGGGGAGTGCTTTCCTGCGCATGAAGCGTCTGGGATACGTGCGAAGAGGGGAAGAGTGCAGACACGTCAAGAAGCTCCGGCTCCTGGAAGATATTCCAGTTCTGGCTCGAGCGTCTGACGAATGCTTGCGCAAGTACTACTTCGCAACCCCATACAGGGCTATGATCCGGGGCAGAGAATCCTGGGATAAAGAGACGAATACACAGCCTCATGGGACTGTCTCCAAGGACACAAATCTGTATACCATTGGATGATGGTGTATCTGCATATCAGGCCGAGATATACGCTATCTTGGAATGTGCGCAGATAAAACTAGACAGAGGTTATGTGGATCGACGCATAACCATATACACCGACAGTCAGGCAGCCCTGAGTGGATATACCATCAACTCAGGACTTGCTGAATAATAATAATAATAACTTTATTGCTTATAGAAAACAATGTTTACAGCAAGGTTAGTGTGTGATAATATACAAAAAAAAAAAACTTTTTTCAAGTTTACAAGACAGTTTGTAATAAAAAATAAAAACAAAATGAAATAAATACATTATTCATCGAGTATAAATGACCTCAATTTGAGAATATTCCAAAGGTAGCAGCATATAGTTTTTCCCTCAGATAGGTTTATATTTTGTAGAGCATTTACTAATGTTTCCATCAACTCAGGACTTGCTGACAAATGTCGAGAACGACTTGATGATCTTGCAAGTCGGAACGCAGTGCGGCTAGAATGGATTCCGGCCCACTCTGATTTTGAAGGCAAGGAAATGGCGGATGCACTGGCTGCGGAAGGGGCGGCAGCTCCTTTCTGCGGCCCGGGCCTAACCCTCGGCCTAACAAAACAAACAATACGCAAGGAGACGAGGAAGTGGCTGAGGAACCAGCACCTCGCTCATTGGAATGCTCTGCAGGGTCCTAGACAATCCAAACTTCTACTGAAGGGATGGACTGATGGACACGCTGGGGCAGCTATTGAACTACCAAGGAGTAGGTTGAGGAAGATAGCAGGACTCCTAACAGGGCACTGTTGTGTGAGGAAGCACCTCTACAACCTAGGAGTAGAGAAAAGTTCCCTATGTAGGGGTTGCGGCATGACTGATGAAACGTCTGTCCATGTTCTCTTAGAGTGTCCACATTGGGCTGTATTACGCAGGAGAATCTTCGTAAGTCCCTGTCATGGCTCCTGGAGACACAAGCAGGCATCCACTGAAAAAGGTTGTGGCCTTTATTGAAGGGCTCGGCTTCATGGATGTCTAGGTAGCAGGAGCACAATAGGCCCGCCAGTGGCCTCAGTGCCGGAACCATGACTTTAGTTTGGCTAGGTCAAGGCTCGCCTGCACATTCTGTAGTAGTAGTTGACAGTTTCTAAGAGATTTGTGTGTTTAATGACAGTTTAAAATCTTTTGTGTTATTTTTAAAAGAAATGTCGAGCACTAGACCAAAAATACTCAATGACCAAGGTACCTAAATACATTTATTAGTTCAACCAAGTGGTCCCGTAGCACAGTGAGGAAAAGCGCCACATAAGTTTGTTTTCGATCTGTACACATGCAGGGTTCAAGTCCCGGTTAGTGCATTTTTTAATATTTTTTTTTTCAATCAAATTTCTTCGTAGAAAAAATAGTGTACGCAACTCTCATGTGATGGTTATTAATACACTCGCATTAACCATACGAAACTCGCCTTTGGCTCGTTTCGTATCCCGGTTAATGCTTGTGTATTAATACCAAAAAAGAGCGAATAAAATTTAGAAGAGTAATGAACACATGCCCACCTGTTTTGATAGAGAAGACAGCGGAAAGAAAATTCTTCTCTCTTCTCGCCCAATACTAGTTTTAACTAATTTTACATAGGTATGTATTCTGCGTAGATACCAAATAAAGACATTTATTCTTATTAATAAATGTCACATACACTTTAGTGCTACATTTTTCTATCACAGCGCTTTAGCACAACATTATTCTGACAATAGCTGCAGTATTATAACAGAAGCATCACAGAATAGCATCCTTATATCCACAGAACAGAATGAAACAAACATATTTAGAAAATAACATAACATGATAGAACAATAAATGTAAGACATTCTAACAACAATAAACTGAAATACTGTTGTCATATTTTTATCGAAAATTTAATACTTTTATATTGTAGTATTGAACCGGATTGTGTTGAAACTATATTTAAATAAAAGCTTACCCTATTATAATTTTCGCTTTTTTCATCATTAAATTCTGGCTGCATATCTACATCTATATTTATACTACTATTTACAGTAGCTGTATGGTCCATATATTTATGATTGACTACAATTTTATTTTTGGTGGTATCCAAATCACATATATCCATCTTTACATTAGACTTCCATTCAAAAAGTTGTTTTTGTTTTTGGTTACTACATAAAATCGCAGGCTGCAATTGTGAATTATTCAATTTGGGAGATATAATTTTTTGTCTAGGTGGAGTATTATAAACCCATTCTGATTGTGGAATAGTTTTCCAGTCAATGTTTTTACTACCTTTGTCAATATAAAAATTATTAGTCCTAAATACTTTTGGGTTCATTTCCATTTTCCTATTTCCTGAGAGCATATTCTCAATTTTTTTAATTTCCGTGCATAACTTTGATTTACACACCAAAATCGACTTTTCTCCGATAGTGAATTTTACATCAATTTGTTGAGCTAAAGAATTACAAAATGAATAATTCAAAGTCAATTCATTGGTGGAATTATCATCTAGACCAATTTTTTTTATTTTGGTTAAATTATTTTGGTTGGACTTTTCGTACAGCTGATTTATTTCTTCGAATATGCTTTTGGATTTCTTTATTGCATTTTTTTCTTTTCTTTGATTACCTATTTCATCATTTTGTGAATTTATTATTCCAAATGAGTGAATTTCTTGAAATGAGCTTAAGGTTAATGATTGATCAACAATTCCATCAATTTTTCCATCTAAAAAGGTATAGAAATATGATACAAAATAAACAGTGATTTATTTTGTAATCTAAGTAATGAAAATGTGCATGATTACGATGAAACAACAATACCTTAGGTTTTGACCAATATTGATGTTCATATATTGTTATGTGCAGCTTCTTTGCACATACAACTGCAACTTCTAGTGGGTTCTTCTTATGTGTATTATTCAAATTAACACTTACCTGCACACCTCAGACCATTTACACCTGTGCTTGAATTTCTCTCAGTAAATTTGTTTAATATCCTCTTAGATCTTCTAATATTCGAACAATTAGGATCAAAAATTCCAAAAATACCATAATTTTCTTTTATTTGTGAACTATCTTTACCTGATTACACACCAATGTTTAAATTAAATGTGTAGGATAATTATTATCAATAAATATTGTACTTACTGGACCTGGACGTTTTTTGAATTTTGGTTGGAAGAATTTCACCGCGAAAGAATTCGGGAGGAATCTAAAAAAAAATAATGCAGGAAAAATGCCGCAAATATATGTAAATGTTCTACTCACAGTAAGACGTTTTGACATAGTAATGTTTCCCTCATTTTTTCCAGTTTTCCCACCATTTCGATTGTTATTCTCTTTCCTTTTTTTTAATGATCCTCTCTGTACTTTGTACATTTCTTTTAAATATGTTTAGTTATTATCACTTTCAGTAAGAAATATATAGGAAATCTCTTATATACACATAATACGAACAGTACCCAATTTGGACAAATCCACATAAAAATTTGTAAACAATTCATATATCATTTTGACATTAGGCAATTTTGGTCCGCTCTTTGGTATAGACAAGACAAAATAAGCGATACGACACCTACAGTTTTATTTTGAAACCTTCCAGTGGGCCATTAATGCACAAAACAGTCTAGGATGACCTTGAATATAAAAATGAGGTTTCAAACCCATCCACCTGAAGCGCTAGCTGCAAGTGAGTTGTCGAAACAGGCCTGCAGCTAATGCTTTTAGCACGAAAAGAAGAAAAGATTTTAAAATTCATCAAAGCTGTCACCAATAGATTGTTTCCTTTTGCTATTTGCTGCTGTTATTTGTGTTTTAATTAGGTACTGTAAGTCTTATCAAGTGTAATAATTCATAATATTTATATTGTTGGTGTGAAGTGTTGCGTTCCTGGATGTACAGACATTACATCAAAACGACATAGGTTTCCCAAACATTACCCTTTGTTGTTGAATGAATGGGTTGCCTTTATTCTCAATCCAAAACTAAAGGAATTAAGCGCTGAACTAGTTCCCCATCCACAGCGATCGCTGAAATTATTTCCTTAGTCTGTTTTTCGGTCTCAGCTGCCTCGCCTATTTCGACAAATCAATTGCAACTAGCGCTTCAGGTGGATGGGTTTGACACCTCATTTTTTCATTCTAGATTGACATTTTAACCTTAACTTTCCCCCGCTGTCATTCTGCATTCTGTCGAAAACATATGCTTTTTGACGCCAAGTGTGATTGCATTGTAAATAACCTAAGAGTTTATTGTGGTTGAGCAAGTTTTTTTATTTTTTCGAACAGGATAATCTGTTATATATTTTTCTGATATTTTTTTGAAGAGATGTTTCTGTCATTGTCCTCAATTTTTGATTATTTATCTGCTTCTCCAAACAGCAGATGCATTGTAAAAGGTGAAGCTGTTCTGGCAGAGAACCATGTTATTGTGTGTGGAGTCAGAGAAAAAGTGGGCAAAAATGGATGATCAAATCCTATTGTTTGCAAACTAGTGCAGTGAAAAGTGATCCCCATGAAATCAATGGAATATTTTTAGTTATTTCAGATTGCAAGGTTGAAATAAAGACATTTACTTGCAGCTGTAAGGCAGGCACTTCAGAAAGCATGTGCTGCCAGCAAGGAACATTGGAATGGAAAAGAAGGCACAAGAATAAAATAACAGGTATTGAATGATGCCTACAAGATTATATCAAAGTCAAAAATAGATACTTGTGTGAAGATAGCGTCGGGCGCTGGCGCTTAGAGCCAGCGTCCTATCCCCACCACTAAGCCAAGTTCACACCACCCAACTTCAATTTAATGAAAGGTTTAACTGTAGGTATTATACCTACCTAATATTCGGAAATACGCTAAACGACACAA
>CAJUYG010001840.1:0-50033 GCA_910591675.1 Galerucella calmariensis | reverse complement strand
ACAAAAGTTATTAAAGGTGGATACTTTTATCTGAAAAGCACTGTATACTTTATTCGCAGTTTCCTGCAAATGAATTGTCATTTTAGTAAAATCATAAGATGAATAGATGTCAAGGAAAATAGTATATATATTACCTTTGACATCTATTCTGTTTTCAGACTCTACACGTATAGAAAAACTGCTAAGAGAAAAAACCTGAAGGTGTAACCATCCAAAAATAAGCTTATTTATAAAGTATATGGCCATTTTGAAACATTATGCCACAAAACTGGAAACCAATAAATATCACTAATTAGTAAATTAGTATAAATAAGGAGGGTGATATTGACTTTCCACCACTCAAAACTTGTCGATATAGAATTCTGGCAGTTTTCAGGACAATTTTGCCCGCTTTTTCCTTAAATGTACTCACTATCACATTTGAAAGCTGGAACTGGAAAGCACATAGGTAAAGCTGTAAATCCACCGGATGCGTCACGCATCATCTGAAGCTCTACAATTCTACATTATCTCCAGGACAGAATAGAGCTTCCGCATGAAACATTGTCTCACAACCTTGCGCAATTCATTGCAACAAATGCAATGACAGAGAACAGTATAGCTGTTACCGGAGCTACTTGTTCTTGTTCATTTTATATTGTTTTGTTGCAAGATAATTTTTTTGGGGTTCCTACTCAACTTTTTTCATTGTTGCAGCCAAATGTTGCTTGGCAAAATGTGTAACAACAAAATGACACTGCTGTAGCGTTTTCTTATTCTCAATATTTTGTTAAATTCACAGTTAAGAACATTGTTGGGAATAAATACATTACACTTTAGTTTAATATTGATTGTTTAACTTGATGGATTCATCATTTTCTTAGTTAATTTCTGCTTATTCTTGTGAGTGTAGTCGTGTTGTAGGATTAGCTTGAAAAATAAAAAATAATGTATCGTAACGTTGGGTCCGAACCTGGTGATCGTCGGCCCTTGGAAATCGCCAGCTGGCTGAAAATCGCTAAAAACTTTTTTCTCGGACGATTCAGAAGTTGGCGCATTCTGCTTTTCCTCTGGTAAAAGTTTAATTGTTTCATGGTAGTTAATGATTTGTTTTGTTTCGTGCTGCAAGCAGCCCCAGACCAAACCCCGTGTTTGCTCTGGGGCTTACAACTTTTCCTTGGTTTTAGCTGGCAATGCCTGTGAGCGGAATTTAACATGTGTTTCAGTCAGTAATCCTTCACACCACGTGTTTTAGTACTTAATTGGAAGTAAACTTTCACGGTTAATCGACAAAATAAATTTTCTCATCGAATGCGTGATTTTATCTTTTTTCGATAAATTGATGATAACAAAATCAGAGGTTTCATAACAAATAGATGCATTTGTGAGAAGTTATTATAAAACAAGTATAGTCTGTCGATCTATACGATTTTTTGTCAGGTGTTATTGCATGACTCTTGGGATATACAGGGCACCATTAGATCATTCCAGAATGACGTCACTGACAGTCGACTATATTGCTCTGTAGGGCACATGTCATATTCTATTTAGTTCTCATTTCTAAGCGGTGAACAACGGATATTATATTAGTTATACTTTAATTAGTAATAAGCTATTGAAATTATTCAAAATACCGTCGTTTTCCAGTCTTGTTAAGTGTGAAATGAGAGGAGCAAGAGTTAAGGTATCCCTTTTTCGATTTCTGGCTGTTTTAACTGAGGAGACCGTTGAATTGATCTCTCCGTGGACTGACATTATTATTCAATTCAGACACAATTTACTAACTGCGCCTTGCGCCATACAAAGTCTGTTTGACAACCAACTGACTTACAGCACATGCCGAAACATACAAGTCTCTGCTCTAACTGATCGGTTGCAATCCTTCATTATATCGTATTTTAAATTGGCTGCTCCGTCACAACCAACCACGAGCTAATAGGTTCCTATCGGTTGCCCTCAACATGTAGCGTTCACACTGGTGAGTTGTATAGCATCTTCCAAGCATTCAAGCAAATATCTTCTCCTGTCAAGCGCGTCGCCATTTGTACCGATTCACTTTCCTCAATTAATTCACACAATACCATCTTTACTGACCATCCAATAGTTCAAAACATCCATGACATCTATCAAACTCTCTCAGCTCGTGATGTAACAGTCTGTCTTATCTGGCTCCCATCTCACATTGGAATTACTGGCAATGAAAACGCTGACCACCATGCTAAAGAAGCCTCTTCTTCCATCACCACAACAACGTTCCAGCTCCCAAATGACATAAAACTATTATTCAAAAAGTCCGTCAAGGAGTCCTGGCAAAATTTTTGGCACGACAGCAAAACAGCACTTTACGACATACAACCATTAATCGGCTGTCCCTCCCTCGATTTCCTTACCAGGAGAGAAGCTGCTGTCATTAGACGATTGCGGATCAACCATACCAGATACACACATGGTTACTTGATGTCTTCTGAAAACCTTCCCGTCTGCCGTCACTGCAATAGTCCTTTAACCGTCAAACATATTCTCACAGACTGCCAGGAATACACCATTGCATACAAGCACCTAGACCTAACACCAAACCTGAAACAGCTTTTAAACTGCACTGCTGAAATCCCAAAGACATTGAAATTCCTCAAATCAACTAACCTCTACCACAAAATATAAACTAGATTGATATTTTACCGAGTATTTTACATGTTTTATGTTTTAAGATAGTGTAATTAATTAATAACAAATAGGTACTAAAAACAGAATAAAATGGGTATTTAAGGGACTATGGACATCAGCTCTTATAAAACTATTCAATACTTCTGACATTAAGCTAGTTCAAACTCCGATAGTTGAGTGGGTTTTTAATTTTCCATCCAACAAAACCTTTTAATTTTATGATATAGTTCGTCAAAAACAGTTTTAGTAATTTAATTGAAAATGAGAATTCCGCTTCAAAATGAGATCTTAAGATAAGAATGACACAATAAGAATTCAACTTGAAGACTGATGAACTTTATTAATTTTTGCAAGTTTAATAACAGTATATTAAACCGGAGATCTCTTCACAAAAACGAACGAAGGTAAAGAAATTATGCCTTCGTATTTGGAAAATGTAATAAATTTGTAATTTTATGAAATTCTTTGTTATTTGATTTGAAGCCAGGATGATGATTCTGTATGTTTGGATTTGCTTTTTCTCATTTCTATTTATAATGAAAATAATCTTGTTTCTTCGAATGCAGTTTGTGTCTTATACACTGAACAATATTAAGGATGTTTTATAAGACCAATACGAAATGTCGTTTATCTGGATTATCTATTAATTGTTTATCAACCTAGTTCGTCCAGACATGGTGTCCTAAATTCAGTAAAGCATTCAACATGCTGTTATATAATACTTAATATCATTTTATTAACATGTTCCACTGAATGTTCATGAGCTGTTGTGATGACGACACATTCTGGCAACAAAAGCCATTTGTTTAAGTTCTATACTGCCTGACTGCGGTGGGAGCAGTGTTTACTATTCCATTTCCTTTTACTTCCGTGTGTCCTGGAACCCACAGTAAGGACTAAGGAGGTGTGGGACTGATGATATTACCCAACTTACACGATGTTATTGGGGAGCTTAAGCACTTTTCAAAAAAATCGTTGCACACAAAATACATATACTTTGGCAAGTTTACCTAAAGGAATGCAGTCGAAATCATTCGATATTGCCACGTTTAACTATGAAAAAGCTGAAGTGCTGAGTATGTAGTGGGCTTCAGATTTGCAAAACTGACTGCGTCACTGACATTTTGAAGTCTTTAAGATCCAAGGAAAAGCTGGGATCAATCTAAGAAAATAAGCAGGTGTCGTCAAATTTTCTCGAAAAACTCAATCTTAGAAACTAAACTCCCCCCTATAAAACCTCACCTCAAAATGTAACGCCAGACGAGGATAAGTTTGGAATCTTTTTAATTAAAAAGAGGGATCAGTAGAGTTGAACCCAATAATGTTGGTTTTCTTGAAACAGATTTTTGACTGTTAAAGAAAACCGGCAAATTGCGAGCTTCTTCAAATATCCATTTTATTCCGTTTTTAGTATTTGCTGTTATAGCGGCAACAGAAATATATCATCACTGGAAATTTCAGCTGTCTAACTATTACGGCTCATGAGATACAGTCTGGTGACAGCGGGACAGACAGACAGACAGACGGACGGACGAGCAGCCGAGTCTTAGTAATATGGTCCGTTTTCAACCTTTTGGGTACAGAACTCTAAAAAGGTCGGAAGAATCAATCACATATTCTTCTTTTTTTCAACAAAAGGGATGAAGTGGATCTATTTTTCTCATTTTGTCTTTAAGATACCATACTTCATCTAGAAATACGAACGTTATCTAAGGTAATTCAATTTTCTTGCTCATTCCTCCTGAAACTAATTTACACGACGGTGCTGCGTCAGTGAGTAAGCACGTGGAGTGGTAAACGTTATGAAGGTAGCGCGTGACATATGTATTTTACTAACGTACTGTTGCGAATTTGGGGTTCATTTTAATGAATCTTCATTAAGGGTGCTAGATTGTGACACGTTCCAAGAGTGAACGGTAAATCAAATGCTTATTCTGATAAATTTGGTACAATTTCGCTTTCAATTTTCAATTTCCCCCAATCCGTTCATGTTCTATATTGAAATTATTAACTTAAAATTCAAATTGGCATCGAGATTCAGGCATGGAATTGGGAACTTTCACATACTGTAGAAACGCTAAATTTTCACGGTCGCGTGAGCTAATCCTTGATCCTATTATCCGATATTGAAAAGTACATTACAACGTTCCATCTTTTCTGGACTACCCTCAACTGCATTTTTTTAAATATGGTCCTGAACTTTTTATTGCAGTCTTTTGTTATATCACAGTAATATATATATTTTTTTCGTATGGATAGGATACTATTTATTTTTATCTTCATTAACCACCTTTACATTCATATTTTCATATTTTCATATTCTCTTTGATACTCTCGAGTTATTTTCGGCATTATATAAACACTCGTTGCCCACGATTCTCCTACTTCTACTGGAATTCATAAAAAAGTAGATAGCTGTGTTGATGGGGTCACTAACAGAGAATGAAGAATACCAAATTACTAAATAAAATATAGCGGGAAAGCCCACAAAACAAACGGAATAAGAGGAAGACAAAGAATACCTGGGTCAATACAATTGAAAAAATCTTAAAAGAGAGAAATCTGGCGTGGAATGAAGCAAAAAGAAGAACAAAAAACAAGAGAGAATTATGAAAATGTCTACATGGATGAAAAGAGAACTTCTTCCAAAATATACTTCCATATATACTATATAGGAGAAGATTTTTGCTTCCAAAGTAAATAAGTTGTGATAACTTCTTATTTGTCCCACATGTTAACTGTAACGTGATGCGATTGGGATTATGAGATTGTTCTGTTAGCTTTAACAAGAATTTCACTCAAAAGTTTCCCTTTAAGTTCAATATATCGAACAACTTAGCATATTGTGATGAACAAGCAAGAAACTATGTCGTGTACCTCAATGATTTTTGCATGTCACGATCAATATTATTTCCATGAAATTGAAAGAATACTTTTGTATCTGTCAAAATATGGTAGTTTAATAGTAATTTTCTCTCTTTCTCTGCTTGCTATGAATTTGCAAACTCGACTATTATAATAGACAGTTTTTGTCCTTGGTGTTCATATTATTTTGACGAATTTATCAATAATAGAAAAGAGCTTTGATCAAATTCATCGGCAAATATCCGCAATATCGCAGTTCTTTAACAACATAGACAGGGATAACAATGGATTTAAAAGTGGCTCAGTTTGTAAACAATGATCGAGGAGACTCGCATACACGAGTAATGGAACAAAAGGCATTCCGTGGAAAAGCTTACGTTCAATTTTTGTAGTAAATAACAGTAATTTTCAAATAAAAATGTGGGTATCTGCATCTTTATTACTTTCAAGTAAGTATTCTGAAAACTAAAAACTATAATTGGTGTCAAAACTACATTTCTGAGCCGAATTGAAAAATCATTATAATTATAACATTTTCTAAAATTTTTCCCAAAACATACTAGATATTAGAATGTATTCAAGTTTTACATCCCAGCATCAAATTTCTTTACGTTACTATATATCTTTTTGGAATGATTAATTTAACAGTCCGTTGAAATTGTGAAAAAGACTTGACATTTGCTAAAAGTACATAAAATATGAATGCGTCAGAAAGGCTGTTGGTAAGATGGGAGCCGACAAAGGTCAATTTTCATGCAAATCTTCACTGTCATGACCTCCATTTGTTCCAGAAGGATTCGGTTTCCTTCCATGCTTACTGCGATGGTCTTGCCCGTACGGAATTAGATCCCAGAATTTTGTCTTATTTCACGGCCCGTCTACTGCAGGATATTCCAGTTTTAACTGGCAGTGCTGTGCGTCCAGTGAAAAATACTTCCATAGAATAATATTAATAATCATAATTAGATCATATTACGTACATGTTTAATAGTATTCCAGATTTTCAGTTAGACTGACTTTCGCAGGTGTCTCAATTTATTATAGAAATGTGGTTAATAGTGTTAGCACTGCATTTTCAAGTTATATTTTGTCCAAAATAAAATTTCACAAGAATACCAAACTAAACGTCTACCTTTAAATATTTTGGTTTCAAGAGTTTTAAATATTGCAGAGCTCACTCTGAAAAAAGATACTTTGGTTGAAGTAAACGTATTTGTTTGAAAATGATTTGTTTAGAATTAACAATTTGTAATAAATGCAAAAGAATTGAGTGTTCAATTAAAAAATTCAAATTGTTTGAATTGAAATTATAAATTGTTCGCAATTACTATTTGGATAACTTTCTTCCAAATATTGCAATTATTTAACTTAAAGAATATTCATTTACGCTGAAAACGGTTGGTTTGAATTGAACAATTACATTTCTTAAATAAAAATTTTATAATAATAACAAATGTTGTTTAACTCAAAGCAATAGGTGTTGAATGAAGACATTTGAACTGTTTAAATATAGATTATGAATTGTTTGAAATTAAAGTTCACATTTATTTGTTTCAAATATGGCAACTATTAAATATAAAGGAAATATTTGTTGGAAATATATAAATTTGTTCAAATCAAAATATAAAGTTCTTATAGATAATGAATCATTGCTTTGAAAGTATAGATGCCATAATGTTATTTTACATTGTTGCATATAATTGGTTCAAAGAATATATTTCTTTGAAATTAAAAAACATTTCTAAATTCTTTGTTTTAAAGAAATTAAACACCCAATCACGAGCACTGAAACGTGAAAACCTCACCCCTCTCGTTTCGTCATAGTAGTAGTTGGACTGCAGATAATAAGTAAGTAGGTACTCGGCCCTTGTCTCTGTACTCGGTGTGTTTATATCGTGGACCGTAGGTATTGTATGCATACGATCAGAGACAAAACCCGTTAAAAGTTCAATTTATTCATATTATGGTGTTTTGTATGGATTGTATGCATACAACGGTTATATTTTAAAATTGAACATTTACTGCCAAGTCACAGATTAAAAAAGATCTCATCATTAACCCGTGGCCAAGTTGTGGATTTACTGGATGTGTGTGAATTGTCCTACCTAAGGGAGTGTTTTGCTGCTATGTATATATTTGTGTTTTGAGTGGCAATCATGGTATTCCAGTACAAAACTAATCGGGTTAGTTGTCTACATACACCGAGAAAAAGATTTATTTGTGACAATCAAAATCTTATTATGTCAAACAAATATGATTTTCCATATGGCCTAAGTAATATTTAATTTGTCGTTAAGAAAGGATTTGTTTCAAGTTCGGGAAGTGATATTACCTATCAATAAAACCATATTCATTGTCATTAATAAAATTAATCATCTATCGAAAATTATATTTATTCTTGTGAAAATGTATCATATTTGTCTCGAACATTATTTATTAAGGAACAATGACAAAATAGTTATATTAACCTTTGAAAGCATTTTAATTAAATAAAGTAGTTTTCCAATAACAGATACTTATTTTTGCAAGCTAACTATATTGTTTTATTATAAAAAAATTACTTTATGGCAGAATGACATTTCTTTATCATAAAAAAATGTATTGTCTCGGTAAAATATATTTCTTCACCATAAAAAAATATATTGTTTGGGTTAACGATACGTTTTTTATTTATATCATATTTATTTGCTGGAAACGAATTTTTCTAGAGAAAACTATCAATTTTTACTAAAAAAACATATTCATCATAACCGAACCATAATTTTGATGAACAATACCTATATTGCGTCGATGGTTAGTCTTCACACGGATTAAAATGACAGTATTTTTATGACAAACATGTTTAAATCTAATAAAAATCAATTGTCTTCTCTATTTATGCATGAAACTGTTTAGTAGGAATACAGGATAGGAATAAAAGACTTGTTGCTGAATATTTTGATCTATTAAAATGAAAGCTATACATTTTAAAAATTAAACATACCTACATATTCTAAAACATAACCCTTTGTCTAACCGTAAGTGTGTTCATTAATGCTTTTCCCATGCATAGTAGGTAGTTTTTTGGAGTACCTAGATCTGACAGGTTTATTTGAGAAATGTGTATGTTTGAAGTACATTTCGCTTGCTTGCTACTTCTACCTACTTGAATATAACCTAACATTTATTTCCTTACCTTCAAAGAGATTTCACAATTTCTGGAATCGCCATGCATGTGTTTAACAATTCATTCATTTCTATATTATTAGACTCAATTTTATCCAGAGCCCTTTAACTACAAACTTCACAATAATCAGTAAAATTGCACAAACTCATCTAATTTCACATAATATATCATAATTTATCTATGAATTTCACTGACTCACTCCCAACGACCGGTACGATTCTGAATAATAGGGCAGGGTGGGGTGACAGTTCTTTATATTAATTGCCACATAATTTGTAGGCTAATGTGATTTCTTACGGGTGAAGAAATATGAGATTTGGAGTAAAGAAGTTTCTTTTGTAACAATAAATGTACAAATATACTCAAATACTTATTTTTTCGGTATGAAGTAGATGTTATTTGAGGCTAATAATCTATAGGCTTATTTAAAAAATGTAAATCTCTGTCAAAACTTTCAAATGATTTACTATGAAAATTTAATTTGTTGTTCTAAAGTGATGGAATATTATTCAAGATGTTAGGTTTTTTTCTGGGTAAGGAAAACAATTTTTACCTAAATAGCATCGTTATATTTTATGACAAAATATTATATAGTGCTTCGTAAACTTTTATAGTTTCTGAAAAACAATTGTATAAAGGTGTGCATGGAGAAGAACAAATTTCTTCACATTAAAGAAATTACACTCGAATAAATCATTTTTTTATATCAAAATTTCCCAATCTTTTAACGTTAATATGGCTTCTTAATATTGAATAAGCAATGTTAGTATTAAATAAAGGGGGGTCAAACAAATCAGTTTATTTGTCTATAAATAACTCTTCTCTCGGTGTAGATTAATCCTTGAATTCGTCGCTATGTATGTAGGTACTTTTTAAATTTTGTATATTTCGACACGTGTTTACAAGTAGTAATAGTACTCAAAATCAATGATTCTATGTTTGTGCTATATAATTCTTCAATAAATATGTTTGGACAGATAGCAAGACTTTTCACTTAAATTACCTTTTCAGTAATCTAGACTTTTCGAATTTGGTTTTAGTTTTGTAGAACTTTGTCAATGCTGCACAAACACTCTTTAATATGACTCATTATAAAAATACATAATAAAAGGATTATTTGATTTACACCAACTAAACTAAACAACTCGAGTTTGCACAAAAGAAATTATTTTGAAGTTTTAAATAATGTATTGTTCCATTTAAACTTGTAGTTGTTTAAAATAAACAACTCAAGTTTCAAAACAAGAGATGGTCATAACGTTTTAAAGAAATTAATTGTTTATATTAAAATATTAATTGTTTGAAGTAAACAGCTTGGAGTTTAGATTGAAGATATAATTTCCTTAAATCTAATCATCTGAATGTTCATAAAACACTACAATTAGGTTGTTTGGTTGACTCTATTCAAACTTCAGATTTGTTTATCCTAAAAAAATTTTTTTTTATTCAAGAAAATCTTTTTCAGAGTGTATAAAATGTTTTCTTTTCACCTAAAAACAAATAATGGATATTTAAAGTATGTTTATTAATACAAAGCTTATACATCTCTAAAGCGGCTCAAAGAGTCCTCGAGCCTCCATTTCAGCAAAAGTAATTCACTCCATTTGCACGAATCTCCTAAAACAAACCACACAATAATAATATAGAATCCACTCTGTTGCTGAAGCTGGAATGATGCCCAAACAACCAAAAGCAACTCACCAGCCTACACGATGTAGTGACGATTAAAACCGATATTGTGAGAGAAGCAAAATGACCGTTACAATTAATTAAACTCGTTAATTATAGTTAAAACACTTACCTAGTGTCAGGTAGTTATTATACTTATCATAATAATAATTTGAGAAACTTTCAATTAGCTGTTCGATTTAAACTGCTAGCGAAAATAGCTCCACTAAACCAGTTTACTTGGCCTGTTTTTATAGATGTAAAGAATCAATCGAAAATAAATCCTCGGAACATTATTCCTAGAACTATAAAATTCAAAATACTGTAGAATATCGTACGTCACTGTGACTTTATGGAGTGCATATTAATCAATACTGATGAAGACTCACAGACGGAGTGACAGTTTTGGGTCGCTCTACATTATGATTTATAGGATTGGCACACGCGGGATCTCTCGTTCTCCGCTTTTCCCTCTTATTATGATTCGTCTTAGTTTTTGGGCTATTATCTATCAATCGTGCTATTTAAATTCCACTTTATACGAATCTGTTTTTTTGTGCAGCGTGTTTTTTGTAGATACCTCAATTTTTTACTTTTCGAAATTCCAGCAGAGCGTCTCTAAAGATAAATATTTATTCAGAAAACAAACGTGTATTGTGATAACTGTAAGCTCAAAAATTTCAAATATAATAAGGAGTGTTCAGAAACTTGCCTGTCATACACCAACTACGGGTACTATATGTGATTTTATATCCATCTAACTTAAACCTTCATACTAAAGTTCCTCCCAGGGGAGGCCTTTAAAGCAGGCGTCCCGTATTATAACTTCTTCTTTCCACTACTAGCTGTGAAGTTGACAATTATTGCGCCTTCTAGCTAACTGAGAAGTTGAATTTCTCTATCAGTGGTTAATAATTTTCTCTATTGTTAACCTTTGACAACAAATTCAAATATTTTGAAAATCCAGGGATAGCAGTTCAATAAAAACTTATTGTTTAGCATAATTTTATATACCGAAGAAATAGTCTTTTACATAATATGAACTGCTTGCAATCACCCAACAAGATGAAATTATTTCAATAAAAATGCCATTAGTTCAAAATTCGCACTTAACAAAACATGACTACTCATGACATAAGGAGTGCGTTCATAATACGAGGCTTGTTCAATTGAAACCCATCTTTGGTGCAGGAAAAATTTATTGACAAGTACAGTTACAAATAACTACCACTACAATTGAGGCAAATATACCACTGTTTCACCAACCGATGTATACCCTGCTTATAGAATTCTTGTGGCTGCTGCTGGAAGAATTCTTTCACAGCGTTTTGTACTTCTGCGTCCGACTGAAAACGGTTACCTTTTAACGCCTTTTTTAGTGGCCCAAAGATGTGAAAATCGCAAGGTGATAAATCGGGACTATAGGGAGGATGCTCTAATATCCTCCATTTCTTTCGTTGCAGATTTTCTTTCACTACGTTGGCAACATGAGGCCGAGCATTATCACATTTGGACGGATTGTTAACAACAAACGCCATTTCAAAGTCACAATACTTAAAATCGCTGTCAAATATAAACGAAATAAACAGATCAGTGTGACGTTTGCATACACTACTAATATCTGAAAACGTCAGTTGAATGATTACAATTGTTTCCAAGGCTAACCTGACCAAAGATGGGTTTCAATTGAACAAGCTGTGTATATGGATTAGATGAGGAGCGAAAACAAACAGTGTTAGGACCTACTAATCTCTGAGACTTTCCTCAGGAAGTAAAGTAGGGGTATTTAAGGAGACACAATAGATGACTCATGTCTTAGTAACTGTTCCCCCAATATACACACCTACATCGATGGCCCAAGTGCAAAACGTCGTATTCCCAATAGCTAAAATTGTTCAGTGGGAACAAAAAACCTCCTGGTTTCGTTAGAACTTTATGTTTTTTAGCGCGTAAAATTAATTTATCTGATTTGCCAGAATGTCAAGGTCAATTGAGCTTTGAGCACCAAAATCGGTTTTTTGAGTATTTGGTGGGTTCACGATGTTTTGCACTTAAGTCATCGATATATTGGAACAGCAAAAGCTTATGATTTTAAGTAGCCCCAAAAACAAAAATCTATTGAGTTGAAATAGGACGATCTTACAGGCCAATTGACTGTTCCCCTTTCATTTTATTTGTTGATTATTAGCAGATATGTTAACAATAAACAGAATAACACACGCAAGCCAAGAAATTTTTTCCGCTCGAAAGCCGAAAAACTGAGCTAGCCAGAGACTATATTATTTAGTTAATGTCAGTTATATAAAGCTCCAAATAGAAGTTTTCGTTTCAAGTGCCTTTTCCACTCTTTTCTTATGTCTCCTTTATAGTGTAGTGAGATATCCGAACCAGATTGTCTGTTACTGGAATAAATAAGGAAGTTTGTGATAATGTTCATCAACTTATCACTTAAAGTAAGAGCGGCTCATCTTTCGTTAACCGAATAAACCTTCTCTTAGATGATGTTAATCTTATTACGAGAGCTAATGTCATTGGTGTTCTAATAAAATTTGCCTTTCATAAACGTAACTTCTCGTCAATGGAATTTTATACCAAGAGATCTGAGGTACCTAGTGCTTTCGTGAGACAAATTTCAACTAATTAATCTAATTTTCTTTCTACAAAGACCATCACTCACTTCTAGTAGGAGCTTCAGCGATGTTGATAAGTCATTAGGAGACGTTTTAGTAATTTGAGCTTTTTAATCCAATCTATTGAGTCCAAATTTTCATAATATCGAAAAATAATTCGAAATACTAGGATCGGCTTGAAACTTTTTGCAAATTGTTAAGAAAGTTGTTGATTGCTCCATGATACAAGTTTGGTTGTGTGGTTATTAGCTCGAGATTAGCTATGAACAATGAATGAACAAATTTAATTACTAGAGACAATTCTCACCAAAATTTATAGGTAAGATTTTTTTGACTGCTGATTACTATTCCAGCGTGGTAGAAATAAAACGCTAACTATTTATTCAGGGACAAAAGAAAGTACAAAAATCAGAGGAGGATAACAAAGAGGTTATGCAGAACAAAAAAAAGAGTTTATGGAGAACAGTAAGCACCACATTAAAGAAAACTTTGTAAACAAGAAAATAAGAAACTTTTACCAGGTAGCCAAAAGAAATACAGGGAAAGCGAGAATTGTACATATTAAAAAAAAAACACGGACAGATAAAGATAAAACTATGGAAAGATGGGAGTAGTACCTCAAAGAAGTGTTAAACATATATGAGCATCAACAGCAGAAGATATAATACAACAACAAAAAAACGGCAAGTCACTTAGAGTTAGAACTGGTGAAGTATGGCGGAGACGAGAGTTTTTTACCAAAAAGAAGTTGACCAATCATATGCCAGCATTTGGGAATGATAGTCGATTTCAGAAGCATCGGAAACTGCAATAGTAGTACCAATTTACAAATAAGAAAAGAAAAAAGATGAATGCGGGAAATATAAAAAAAACATTACTGTATACAGCTTATAAAATAATTTCAAAATGTTTCGAATGTATGCTAAAGGAACGTCGAGAAAATCTGTTCGGTCTCAGAGTAGGAAGATCATATATTTACTTTGATGACGAATACGACATACCAATATATGCAATTTTTATTGACTTCCAAAGGGCATGTGACACTGTTCATCCCACTGTATTATCAACAGTTTGTCTGGCCTTCTATCATTTGCTTCTGCGAAAAACAACACTACATATTAGAAAAAAATATACATAGGCACACAATTCAATGTAAACTATAATATGTACCATGATTTCTTTTATTCATAGCTTTCACTTCTCGTTGCTGTAAATCTAATAACTCAAAACACAATGCACACTATTGATTGTCTCTATTTTATAAATAAAATTACCCCAAAAATCAATGAAAAGCTACCATAAGCATTAAAAACAACTGATAGATACGGCAGGCACGATGACGCACAGTATAGCGACATCAGATGACCAATAGTTTATATGCAACCTTTGTAGTTCAGGTCAGGGTAGGGGATCTCTGAAAGTTCGAGGGTGCTGCCACATAGGGAGTCCCGTCAGTACTAAAATTTCTAATTTAGTGAGAACTGTGAAGTCGTTAGTAGTAGTTGCAGATTCTTCCACATATATCAGCGCTGACATCCTAACGTGTTCTGTATCTGTATCTGTAGAGTGGGGAGGGTGAGTGGGGAGGGTGAGTGTGTAGGCTCACAGCACTTAGGCCACATGTGACCCATTGTACATCCTCCCGAGGAGTTGTCCTCCTAGGTCATTGTCCATCCTGTCCTTCTCAGGAAGGTGGACAGGTCACTGGGAGACATCTCCCTTATATCGGCAGGTGTAGGCCAAGACTCACCGAACACACACTCTCTTATTGACGATAACTCCGGACACTCGCATAAGACATGCCTGACAGTTTCATCTTCCTGTTCACACATCCTGCATAGAGTTGTGTCCACTAGCCCCATAGTATGGAGGTGTTTCCTCAGTTGACAGTGACCAGTCAGAAATCCTACTGTTAAACGTAGGTTTTTCCTGGTCATCGCCAAATATTTCTTCGGCGCCAGCTTTCCAGGGTCGCCCAGGGTGATCCTGACAAGACTGCATCCTTTGATTCCATCCCATCTCTTAAGGGATTGAGCATGGGTGTAACGTTTGGCTAGTTCCGCAATTGTCGAAGTCGTTAGGCCGTAGGTGTCACTGGGTCCTAGAATTTTTAGTCCAGCGGCTTCCCTGGCTAAAGAATCAGCAGTGCGATTTCCTCCACTCCTGAGGTGCCCTTTAACCCACCTCAGGATAATATTGTTATCTGCCGAGGCGTCAGCTAAATCTTGGTGGCACTCTAGTACTAGCCTCGATATAACACGTTGTCTGTTCAAGGCTAATAGGGCTGGTCTGCTATCAGTGCAGATTGTTATGTTTTTGCCAGAAATTCCTATTCTGGTTAGTTCTTTTGTGGCAATTGAGATACCAGCCAGTTCTGTTTGAACCACGCTGGTATTGTTTCCCAATCCCCACTTAATCTTTAGGCCTAGTGCTCTCGAGTGAACTCCACATTCTGAGCCTTCCTTCATTTTTGAACCATCTGTATAAATACGTATTGCATTTGCAGCATCTGGCTCTGTGCTCTGTTTTATTTGAATTTTGTAGGGTTTGTTAAACAAAAACCTGGGTTCAATTGCATCGTTGGCTGCCTGCAGCAGAGGTAGCGCAGTGAGCGCTTCCTGCCATAGGCTCAACCTCAATTGGCCCACTCCTACTTCGGGGTTTACACCAGCCGTGCGCAATCGTACCATGGCCATTAACGCAACCTCCTTGACGTGCAGGTCCAGAGGGGTCAGACCAGTAATCTAACCCAACCTATCCTAACGTGTTATTTATGATCCTAACCTGACAACTGCCTGACGTGTATCGTGAGTTTGTCCAGTTTTCGTTTTTAAAAACTATTTTGCTAATTTGTGTGTGTGTTTAGTATCCGCAGTTGGTTTTTATTGTTTATAGAGGGACTTTTATTTTAAGAGACAATGTCGAGAATATGTTTTGTGGAAGACTGTGATGTGAGGTGCACCCGTAAGCTCTATCTTTATAAAAAACATGTTTCATTAAATGAAAAGTGACAGGAGTAGTTATTAATCCATACAGCTTTGAACTTCCCAGCATGTTGTTGAATTCATTTTTCTTCATGTTTGTCATTGAGATATGTGAAAAAACGTTCCATTTATTGTATACTTTTTTTATTCAATAAAATATATAAGCTTGATGATTATTGCTTTATTTTTCTCACTTTAGGCATTATATGGTCATTTTTTGATATTTCATTTAATTATACTTGACTATTTGATTGTTATTATTGTAATATCAATCTAATGTTGAGTTACTTTAGATGAAATATCAAAAAATGTCCCAGGTCCAAAACGCGTTTCGAACCTAGGACCTCTTGGTTGTTAGCTCAGTATGCTACACACTTCTTGTTCTTTAGTGATTTTGACAACAAATTTAGACAGAGAAAATAAAGTGCAGACAGTATTTTAGAAAATTTGCAGCAATTGAAACAGATTAGGGGCCGTTCATGAAATACGTTCGCACACAAGGGGGGTGGAGTGTTCTTGGTGAGTGTGACAAGGAGGGACCGGGAGTCAAAAGGCAACGTGACGTTCGCGACTTCAAAAAGTATTTCTCTCAATAATTTTTTTTTAGTTTTTGTCATGATAGAAGTCACTCATTTCGTATTAGTAAATTGTACAGATTTTTAAACTTATGAATGTATGTACAATCAATCAAATTTTTCTTTTTTTATGAGGGGGGTATTTGGATCTTGTGACCTAAAATTGATAGGGGGGTAACAGAAAGTGTGACACAGCGTGACAACCGGGGGAGGTCTAAAAATCCCAATTTCAGCGCGACGTGTTTTATGAACGGCCCCTTAGCGATTTTTCGAACAACTCAGATTAACGTTGAATTTAAAAAAATAATAAATTCAAATTGAATACCAACCTTCATATTCTTCTATTATAAAAGAAATCATTTAAAATATTACAATATATTATAATATACAATATAAAATAATACACAATATAAAATAGCATTTATAATACCAGCATAACGTTAATTGATAATAATAATAATAATATTAAGAATAACAATAACAATTCTTACGATGTTGCATGATGCACTATCGTTTTTTGCTACATTGACAATTTTTTATATGATGATCGTTTTAAGCAACAATAAAAAAGATCGATGGATTATTAGTTGTTCTCCACATTATTTATAATTTCAATTGATTCGGTACACAGCTGTATTGACATTTTTTTTGAACACTTCATGCCTTTTTCTGCGTTATGAAATGTACGAGGAGCAAGTTTTACCAAGCCCCAGCTCCTGAACTATAAATGCTACGGAAATTTATAAAAAAATTTTTGCTCTACAGTTCATTCACCATTATTTTTGAATTTATCATTGACCATCAACTAAATATTCAGCTAAAAGCATATTGAAAAAAGTTTGGAGCGCTATAATTAAAAACCTAAGCGTTATACAAAAAAAGTCTCCAATAAAAAAGATAGCAAATATTATTATCTATAATAGTGATTTCCACAATTTTTGTCGTACGATGTGCGGTTCGCGAGATATTTAATAAAAAGTGTTTTTCAACATGGCGGCTGAAGTAAAGCCCCCCCCCATGACGCCAACTTGGATTTACATTCAGGGGACACCCCTGAACATATTCAAAGAAAAAAATAACTGTTTCCGTACATTTCTTACAAAAAATACCCGGCTCTTGGCCTAAGTAAGAAATTCGTGATATCAGCTCATTGACATATAAACGTCAATGCCTCAGTTAAGATTTGCCTTTATCTAATGGTGAGTTCGGCAGGTAGACCCCGTTTGCTCGATGTACTCTTTTCAGTTCGGGCAAAGCATTTAGAGTAAAAAGATCCAACTCCTACCTGTTCGGTAACAGTGATACAGAGTGAAAAGTGCACACTTTCAATGCTCCTAGATTATTTCTAGAGCAAATAGTGTTTTCTGTATTTGATAGGTTATGTTCTCATATTTATCTCAACTTCAGTTCCATCCTCTCTAATAGTATTTCCAGCTTGTTCAATAATAACATGCATGACAAATTTTTGTAATCTTTGATCCATTATATACACCACTTTTATTAATTTGAAAATAGATTCATTTATGAAGTCTGTTTGCTTTTCTTTTAACCTCTAATAATCCCGCAAATACAATCGCGTTCGGTATTTGCTCTTTGATCATGTGACAAATTCTCCAGCTCCACTCTCTCTACTCTAGAGTTGGCATGCCGAACTCACCCTAACCATAACAAAGAGCCATAACCTCAAATTGCAGTTGAAAGCTGAACAACGTTGTCACATTGCAAACTATTTCAATGTTGGTAAAAATATTGACATGAAAAACGTGAAAAAAAACTATAAATCCCTTATTATTTACATTTATAGGTTTGTGCAGTACATTAAATAACATAGTAGTATAGATTTTAAGACATTAACCTATATGTATTTATATAGAATGGATATTAGCTACGATCTTCATCACTTAATTATTATGTAATTCAAAAATCTGACAACGTTGTGATATTTTGCACTACTACCCATTTGAAGACGTCCAACTTTCCTTAACATCAGAAAAATATACAGAATAACGTCTCAACATTTTTCGTCCACACTTCCTATCGTTTGTAAACGAAACCTTTGCTGAACGAAATATTACAGAATAGACGCCTTAATATTGGAAACAACTAGACAAAAACATAATTGCTCTTATTCAGAAATACGTTATGAATAATGCCAAAAAATCGAAATCTCTTGGGAATCTTGTGAGATTTTACAATAATACGAAATAAAAAGATTGAAGAATATAATGAAAATTCCCAACCCACTTGTTTTGTCATACACCGCTGCATTGCGGGCCTATAATTTAATGTTGTGCTGCGCATAATTTCACATAAACGTTAGTCCAAATACATTCTACGAGTTTGTATCAGCCAGAAATGAAAGGCAGCAAAAAAACCTATAAATATATAATGAACGACCCTTTTTCGTTTAATACGGTGTATCTACGAGTTGTGGACAGGACCTACGTGTCGATACCAAAGAAATAATTAATGAACTGAATAATAGATCTGCAGCCAATGTGACGGAAGGTGAAAACATAAGCGTGGGGTTGAATGTTGGGTAAGATGATTAGACCTTTTCGGCATTGATAATTCAAGAAGGTTGCTCGTGGTTTGAAAATCCTTTCATCAAATACCTATTTTAAGTTAAATATGGTTATTCCTTCAAGCCTGTTTTTTATTAGTACATGTTTTGTAGAGAACAAACTTTTGGGGGAAAAGGAGGGCAAACCGGGGTACAAGAGATTTTAGAAATACTAGCGCAATCTATCCTTTATCGGGCCAATTACATTCTTAACAGCCATGTGTTTGTCTTGGCAATGGTTGAGCTTGTTAGTACGAACGTATCCTGTGTAATGGACGCGTTCATGCTTTTTTAACCCGTGATTATAACTTTTGTGATCCATTTAGTTGAAGGTAAGTCACAACAGATCAGAAAGTAATTTCTGATAAAATTTTCGAAAATTATGCAGTGTTAGGATTGAGGTGACATATAGTACAGAGAGGGCAAAATGGGGTGGGCTAATATGGGGTACCCCATTTTGCCCGACTGTTTGTATCTATTTTTTCATTATATTATATTTGTTCAATCTGCGTCACCAGCTACTTCAAACCTAATTGAACCTGCGGGAGAAAAAACTCCAAAAACTTTTTCACACAAAAGAACTCCAGACAAAATGAATACTACTCAACCAGGCACATCTAAAACTACAGATTATGCATACCCAAATAAAAGAACACCAGAAAAAATGCAGACTATGTTAACCACTGACCCTCAACCAGGCACATCTAACACTAATGCATCTGCTTTTCCACTCTCAAGTCCAGCAGCTATCACTGCCATTCCACTGTGCGATCAAAATTTGAAACGAAATTCAATACGGAAAGGGAAAACTGCTGTCCTAACATCAACACCCTATAAAGAGGAAAAAAGTATTAAAAAAAGGAACACCAAAGGAGAATGCTGTGAAAAAAAAGATAGGGACTGTGGACACTACAAAGAAGACTGGCAAGAAAACTGCGAAGAAAAGGAAATGTGCTAGAAAAGAAGTTAATAGTTCAAGTGATAGTAAAGATAGCCGGGACAACGACGCGGAATGTCTCTTTAATGGCGTTTTTTATCCTAAGTCTAGTGTTTCGTGCTGGTGATAGGCACATAATTCCTGTACTGGAATAGACGACGATGATGCTGAGAGTTTGTGAATTATGTACCGATAAGAAGTTCAAGTTTTTTTTTCTACTTGCCGTTGTTTTGGCATTCAGTACCCCATTTTGCCCCACCCAACGGGCAAAACGGGGTGAGTTGCACTTTTTGGTTTTTGTTTTGTTTTTCTTCATGTATGTTTCATAAAAAAAATATTTGTGTTCTATTAATTTGTTCGTATATAGAATCAATAAAATTTACCGGTCGACTTCGTATATAAGTGCGCGTTTCTATACCAAACGCTTTAGAACCTTAAGTACCTCATTTTGCCCGATCTTCCTATTTTGAAGAAGGATCTTTATATGAATTGATATCATGATAAAAATGTCTTAATAAAACTCCAGATACCCGCCCTGGCACTTCCCGATGGTCATCCCAAATAACTTTCAAAAATTTTGCAGGAGATGTTACCACAGTACCTACTCAGCCGCTAGCTCTTAGTCTATAACGTTTTCGTCATAAAAATAAATTATATTCCGTCAAATTTGAGAATGTGAATATTATCAGCGAATAGCTTGCAATTTATTGAAAATTGTATTGGCCACTCATTTATGTGGTCGTTAACCATGTACATCAGATGACTGGGATGGATTTTCTCTAGAAAAAGGACTGAAATTATCCGGCTCGAAGGACCATGTATAAAGCTGCAGTGGTCTCAACCAGCCTTGTATGAATTCCCCATGTCAGATAAGGAGGAGGAAAGAAAACCGCCAAACCAGAGAGACATATGACTCCAATATTGTCAGCAGTAATGAAGAGGCAGCCCTCCCTGCGTAAATAAGCGTTGCTAACTGCTTAGTAATAAACTTGCACTTAGTGCTTGTGACTAATTTCAACGAATTTCTTTGTGATACCTCAAAAGCAATTTTGAAATCCCTATTTATTCCCATGTCAGTTTTATGGCATCAAATACCAACAATATACATTCAAAAACACTTTTTTCAAACCGTTTTCCAAATATCACTTTTGTGTATCGAATTCAATTGTGATTTGCTTCGCTTCTGCCAAAAATATAACAAAAAATCGTTTAGCATTCGGTAAGTGGAACGTTTCCAGTAAGTGGTTATCACATTCCTCTCCAACCGGCGCTTGTAGCTTTTTCTCTTCATTATCAGGGTCGCCGTGAACATTTCTGAAATAGAAAAAGTGGACAAAGCAAATATATAATATTTCCAGAAATAAACATTTGGTTTATCTAATGCGCTATTGATGCTTTTCCATTCATAACATCCAAATCACGTGAAGTTCTAGATTAATAGACTTGAAATTTATTGAATATAAGGCCTGGTCTCGAGTATTCCACAGGGGTGTATCTTGAGACCACAGCTGCACAGTATGTGTATAAATGATACATCTGAAATAATCAACATATATTTTCTTTTACGTACAAATGACTTAAAGCTTCACAGTCGATTCAAAATCTGGAAAAAACTGTGAAAATATTTTCTGATTGTGAATTTGGATTCAGTTGTTTTATGGTGTGACCTCAACAAGTTTTCACTGAGCCCAGCAAAACCCAACACCTTAAAAATCCGACGTCCTGAAATCTTCAGTTTTAGGGTCACCGTTGACTGTGCTCTTCCATTAAAGAAACATGTGGATATTGTAATTGCACCTGCTAGCCTCTTTTGAGGCTCTTCAGCAAGATGGTTCTGTGATTTTAAAAAGTATCCACATTTAAATTGGGCTTTTATAAGGTCTAGAGTAGACTCCATTTGAATAACACCTCAAATATCTAAATAATTAATGAGAAGTATTTTAAAACTATGGCCCCAATGCTAAATGCATTTTCTACGCCACTGCCATTCAGTCTTTTCGTCGGTAAAAATTTTATAGAGCACAATTTTCCGACAGTACCACTCAGAGCAGATGGTGAATTTCACAATTTGAAGAGTTGCTAGCAATGTTGAGTTTGAAATAAGCGGATTTTATATCAGTTTATCCAGAAAATGTGGAAATAAAACTGGTACAAGAGTATAAGTGGGTAATAAACCTAATAAGAAAAAATGTTCATAACAATGGAACTTGGGCAAATAGATCTCGAAGAGAGAATATTTCCAAGACGAACTATTGTACAGAGGCTTACCACTTTCTCTAAGCATACATACTCAATAACAAGATATTAAATTCACATAATATCCGAGTTCGAGACTAGATGTTAACAAATTGATTTATTCATAAAAAAAAAACCAACTCATTTCAAAATTATTCATTTGAGATTACAAAAACAATGTTTTTCCACTACTTACTGTGAAGTTGACAATAATTATTCTTTTTTCTAGCCAACTGAGAAGTAAAATTTCTCTATTAGTGGTTAATAATTTTTTTCATCACTAACCTGGGTCAATGATGGACAAATTTGAATATTTTGAAAATTCAGGGATAGTAGTTCAACAAAAACTTGTGCAACATAACTTTGTGTGTGTACCCAGGAGATTGTCTTTAACATATTTGCTGCTTGAAATAATTCAATTATTTGAATAAAAATGATATTTGTTTAAAATTCGCGCTCAATCAAAAATGACTCGTCACTTAGACGACGGGGTGAACAGTAGTTCTCGTGGTGCGTTTGTGAATTATTTTTAATTTTTGTTTTGAATTTGGCTAGTAGTGGAATAGTATATTAAAGTTTAAGTGGATATTAAGGTCTTTAAAACACGCGTGATTTCTCGAGCACGACGGCGAAGCCGAAGTGCTCGAAATAGAGCCAGTGTCTTAAAGACCAGTTATCCACGGATACTTTACGCATTTTTTTTTATTGGTGCACTTTGAAATTATAAATACTGGTCTATAACTACTACAACAACAAGAAATGGAAATCATGGATGGAAATAAGAACCAAATGTCAAATGGTTGAATTCGTGACATTTATAAGCCTCGCACCTTATTCCGCTCGGTCAATAACAATATTCTTCACCACCTTGGTGTATAATATACTATTTTTTGGTCAACTAACGCACAAAGTAGGCTTATAATATAAGGGTCAATTCTATCAAGAGTGACTAAAAATTCCGTCAATGATTTAAAGCTCGTTATCCATACAAAATAGTAAAATGAAAATAGCAGATTGTATAATTTCCAACCATGCTTTAAAGTTCAATATTTGCTTACAGAGCTGCTCCTATAAATCGGTTAACTATTGTGTTATTCCTACTTCACCTAAACTTTGGTTTTATATCATAGCGATCTGTAGCTGGGATTACATACGCTAACTTCATTTGCATTAATCTGTTTATGACTAAAGTTTAGTCAAATAAGATTAGCATTCGAAGTAGTTTGTGAAGGTATTTTACAAATTCTGGATTTGATTGAGTGAATCCCATTCGTCTGAAATAGGAGAATTCCGGTATATAGGTACGTTGATCGATGATATGAATTTCACAATCAAAAGTTTAAATCAGCTGTTCCATTACTTATCACTAAAATATGCATCACAGCACAGTTAGTTCAAAATATTCGCAAATAATGGTCAAGGTATAGTGGACGTAATATTTTTAATGCAGCTATCTAATCGTATATTCCCTTTAAGTTATATTGTGGACTATTACGGTATCGTATCTAATTACAGTCGAACAAAGAGCTGACAACTTCAAGTTCGCACAATATCTATTACGGGAAGTAAACAATAAAAAATTCTAATATAGTGGGTATTGTCTGGAAACAGTAAAACAGTTTACATACTTGGGTGTTGACTTCTCCTCCACAGTTTTATTGTACACCGAGTTGTGCACCATGTCTAAGAATTCGGAAATCAAAGCTAATTGGAGCAGTAATGAATATAATGTGTGAGACAAAAATGAATACTTGGAAATCGCGTGTATCAGGTAAATTCATATAATACAATTATTATCTCTTCTCCTTCTTTTGGAATTAGTACATTGGGTCTGCGTGTACCTACAGGTTAATCTTTTTAAATGAAAAATTCCTTGCTTTGTCGGAGAATACCCCAAATTACATTGTAAGCTTAGAAACATCACTTGTCAATGGATGTTTTCAAGCATGCTTTATTCTAGTTGAACAAGCTCAAAGGAATGGACTCTTTGAGAATTTCAAAAATTTGCTTCAATCAACTTGCTCATCTAGCATCTGATAATAATTAAAATAGTTATTTTCCTAACAAGTTCCGCACTTGTTCCCGCACGCGACTTCAGTTGACTCGAACGACGCGGAGCGGAGTTCGGGCAAGCAGTCAAGGACGGGAAAGACACTTCACGCATGAGTTAGGAACATTATTTTTCCTACAAAAAAGTAAACCAACCCATTTTCCAAAAGTTATTTAATTTCAACATACATATACCAGACTTTAACTAAAAACTATTGATTATTATAAATATTAATATTAAAAACACAGTTTCTGTTGCATTCTGTGAATTACTTGAAATTGCCTGTCCAGCGGAGTTATTTGGTGTAAGCAGTAATGTTGCATCTAGCTGCTCTTTACTATACTCACACTTACTAATTGCTGGAAATAACAATTATTTGCAAATACCTGCACAAACCTCTATAACCAGAATAATAGCGCAGCTTATTAGAACCCGTAACAAAACATTTTTAAAATTGTCTTTTGAAGGAAATGTTTTGAATGTCCCATTTACAGTCCTCTAAAAAAACAGTTTTTTCCAGGATGTTTATAATATTGATGATCTGGTACACTACCTTAATTCTAATGATACACAAGATGCATTCTTTGTGCTCCCTGAATTAGCTTATAGTAATATTAGTATATTGAAGCTACAAGCTAAGCACATAACGAATGAACTTATGCTTTATAGATACTCTAGATTTGTATCGCAACTTTTTTTATAAATAAAAAAATATCTGTGATCATGATTAGTTCTATGACATAATCTATTTATAATTATGTCAAATCCCTTGTGAAAATATTCATCTTAAATATAATAAACTATCTATCTATCTATATATCTATTTGTATCTGTAGAGTAGGTAGGGTGAGTGTAGGCTCACAGCACTTAGGCCACATGTGACCCATTGTACATCCTCCCGAGGAGCTGTCCTCCTAGGTTATCGTCCATCCTGTCCTTCTCAGGAAGGTGGACAGGTCACTAGGAGACCAGGAGGTTTCCTTAGTTGACAGTGGCCAGTCAGAAATCCTACTGTTAAACGTAGGTTTTTCCTGGTCATCGCCAAATATTTCTTCGGCGCCAGCTTCCCAGGGTCGCCCAGGGTGATCCTGGCAAGACTGCATCCTTTTATTCCATCCCATCTCTTAACGGATTGAGCATGGGTGTAACGTTTGGCTAGTTCTACAATTGTCGAAGCCGCTAGGCAGTAGGTGTCACTGGGTCCTAGAATTTTTAGTACAGCGGCTCTCCTGGCTAAAGAAGCGGCAATGCGATTTCCTCTACTCCTGTCGTGCCCTTTAACCCACCTCAGTATAATATTGTTATCTGCCGAGGCGTCAGCTGAATCTTGGTGGCATAGTATTTAAAGTAAGTCAATTTTCTGGGTGAATACTTCATAGTAATAATACTTCTAGCACCATTTGAATCCACTTTAATATCATCATTGTAATTGAAGATTTTATTGAATATCATGAAAGCGCGGAATTAGATAAAACGTTGTACGTAAACACGTTATGAAGAGAGCGACATTGTTCAACTCGCGTAATTTGCAGAGCTCGCTAGCACTCGTTTTGGAAAATATTACGCTTGTTGAACAATATCGCTCTTTTCATAACTAGTTAAGTAAATAACTATTATTCACATTTCACCAGAGGTGTGATCTACTATGAATGGACCTTAATAAAATTTTACAACAAAGTTTTGTAGTCTTGAACTTCAAAATATTATTGATTGTCTAGTTGTCAAATTTTTTTCGTTGTGTCAGATAGGGACCAAAAAATTATTTTATTATTAGTTAATCTTGACAAAGGTAGCTGGAACGCTACCGAAACGTCGAAATAAAAAAAATGGAAAACATTATTGTAGTTTGATTACGAAAAAAATAATAGAAAAAAAAATAATGCCACAAGGAACTTACAGAAGATATGCTAAAAGATTGAACTAATCGTCCACTAACAAGATTGGTTCCAAATGATGCAAAAATACATTTCTCTTCGTAAATACTTCGAAAATCAATAGTGCTTAAGAATTACTTACCTACTGTTTTTTTTTCTACCACCTCTATACGCAAAATATAAAAGACAACCCTGGTACATACATATATCTTTGCTGTTGAAATATAAAGTTCACCCCATCAATAGTCTTGTGATTATATATCATAGCTGCAAAACTTCCAGGATTTAAAAATATTACCTGAAACTCGTAACGACAGTCCATATTTCCAGTCATATCTACTCGAGAGTTGAGAAGTCGACAAATTCCACTACATAAAGGAACAGACCCAGAGATCATAATCACTCTTAGCTCACTCCATACTTCATCTTTGGATTCTGCCGCGTTTATCCAAACTCCCAACTTCAGTGTTAGTTCTATAAAATATTGTTTCTGAAGTTACACGTGCGTCAACGAAAGATAGCAACTCTCATATTTGGTATAGTTACAAAGTGACCCAAAGTTTATATTAGTTCTCCATAATTCGCGTTAGTTAATAACTTTACCTACCTGTATTAACTTTGACAAAATTAATTGAAGCTCTTACTAATAGGTTTTTCGTATCAAAAATCTATCAAAATAAGCTCCTTAATTGTATATCGTCCATTATGGCAATTATGTTGGTTTTGAGTAAAGGATTACTTTCAGATTATAATCATTTTATAGGGTTCAATCTATTCTATAAACATCTCATATATAAATCACAACAGCCGAATATTTTCAGTGATTTCGAGTCGACGACAGACACAAAAGAAAGTTGTTGTTAAATTATCGGTCTTTATATAAATCTGCTTCTGTGTAATACGGCTCTCGCGAAACGCAGTTTGAGCTTGGAATATGATAACTCTCTTCCTCATCCTAACCTATTTTCTTGTAAATTTGAAGCTCGGATTTTGCTGGAAGTCTTTCATGAATGTGTCTCGGATATCCTTTAAGATACTATAAGGATAGACTTTGTAAAGAGTTAGCTACTGTTTAATGATGGATGCCTAACTTTTTTCCAACGAAAATTGAATTTCTTCTAGAGAACTAGATTTATTAGTGAGAATTTTTTCAAATTCAACTTTTATACGGGAAACTGTACATACTCTGAGAAATATCGAATCGCCATTAAAAAGTGTCTTCCCCCATTTATAATAATATACAAGAGGAGTTGTGAATTTTGACTGATATTTCCTCGATTTTTCTGATATTTTGGTGAGCCGTTACACTATTATCACCAAATTAACTGATTTATTCAAATTAGATAAAAATCAGGGCCAGTCTTAAAAGTTAGTTCATATTGCTTATATAACTAATTTCACCCTGTATATGGTTTTTCGAAACTCAACTAAGGATCTTATGGAGTAGGTATACAAATTGATAACTGAAATGGCATATTCATTTTTTCCCGGACACGATTTCTCAAACTTTAACACAAAAAAAATAAACTAGAAAGTTCATCAACATGACCCACAAATTCAAAAAATCTTCGCCCAAAAATTATATTTATAATGAAATTATTAGTATAGCTCGTGCTCTATTTTTAATAATACAAATGTTTCATTTATTTCCGAATCACTTGAAAGTTGCACAGAAGGTAGGGACTTGCCCAAGGATTATTTTTCATGGGTCTGTTCCAGTCGCAGTCAGAAACGATCGGATAATAACTGGTCATAGAAAACAACGAGTTTACTTACGCGTGATTGCTATCACTGATTGCAATGGTCGACTACACAAAACAGTCTAACCTATAGAAATGAAAGTTTATAGGATGACCTTGAATACAAAAATGTGGTTTCAAACCCATCCACCTGAAGCGCTAGTTGCAATTGAGTTGTCGAAACAGGCCTGGCAGCTAAGGCCTTTAGCACGAAAAGGAGAAAAGGTTTTAAAATTTATCATAGCTGTCATATAGTTGTTGTTACCGTTGTTTTTTATAGATTGTTTCCTTTTGCCATTTGCTGCTGTTATTTGTGTTTCAATTAGGTACTGTAAGTGTTATCAAGTGTGATCATTCATAATATTATAATAACTTTATAATGGTTGGAGTGAAGTGTTGCGTTCTTGGGTGTACAGACATTACATCAAAACGACATAGGTTTCCCAAACATGACCCTTTGTTGTTGAATGAATTGGTTGCCTTTATTCGCAATCCAAAACTAAAGGAATTGAGCGCCGAATAGATTTATAAATCCTACAAACAAAGTTTGCAACAGACATTTTGAACCACAATATATTGTTATTAGGACAAAAGTGGGCCTCACTCGCAAAGCTGTTCCTACAATTCTTTCAGGATTGATCAAAAAGTAATGGGAAATATGTAATATTATCACTCTTAGGTATTACTTAGCGCGTGGTTAAATGTAAATTGCATTTAGGAATTCCTAAATTCGTTTCAGGTATTACCTTACTTTAGGAAATGGTTAGTGAAATCGGGCATTAGTAATTCAAATAAAAACTTCCTCTCTAAGTTCCTCGTGGCATTACTTATTCTTTTTTTCTCTTATTTTTTTGGGAATCAAACCACAATAATGTCGAAATAAAAAACATTCTTGTGGTTTGATTCCCAAAAAATAAGAAAAAAACAAACTTCCATTAAAAAAAAGCGCTATGAAATAGTTCTGAACCCATCCACTGCGATCGCTGAAATTCTTCTTCCCTTAGTCTGTTTTTCGGCCTCAGCTGCCTTGCCTATTTCGACAACTCAGTTGCAACTAGCGCTCCAGGTGGATGGGTTTGACACCTCATTTTTTCATTCTCGTTAATCCTATTAGACTTTCACTTCTATAGGTTAGACTGTTTTGTGGTCGACTATTCTCTGATTGTTTCTGACAGTTTCTGCGGTTGGAACAGACTTTATAATATCATAACGCTGTGTACGTCAAAACCTTGGGGTTGGTGCCACCCATTTCGGGTTTTAAATTTTTCATTACATTTTAGATACAGGAATCGATGGACAAAATGTCCACATCTTTTTCCTGAAACTAATATTTTTTCGAGCTAAAGTTTTTCGACGAAAAAAATCGATGTTTTTGAAAAAACTTATGCGAATAACTTGTAAAATATGCATTTTATCAAAAAAACTTCAGAGAGCAAAATTGCAGCTTTCGAAAAAGCAAATGAAATTCATGTTATATAATTTCTCTACGACCAATACGAACCGAACGAAAATTTTGAATGTAATCACACATTATGATCTGATCCAAATTTCTTGAAATAAATATTCTTGAAACAAACCAAGTGTTTAAATATATTTGTTCTTTCAAGTTTTTAAGATTAAGTTATTTAAAATATTCTTCTTTCAGCAGTATATTACCAAGTTTTTCAAAGAACTCACCGTTAATGGAAAAAAGTTTTCACCACTTTGAATTTCAGAGGTGCTAAACAGCTCGGGCAAATCCCCAATGAGATGAAGAAAGACGAAAAAAAGACAGAAATACAATTTCAATGCGCACAGTGGCTTTCAGTGAAAAGGATATTTCAAATAGGTAAGTATATCTTGAAGGAATATGGAGGAAATGGAAAAATAAGTTGTTATGTTATATTTATTTTTTTGTTAGTGAAACATTAACTTTGCAGTCAACATTTCAAATATAAGATATAATCAATAAATCTAGAACCGATTTTGAAATTTATGGCGAAACTACCTTAAAGTGCTACTAGATATTAAGAAATTGTGCAATAGTACTAATATTAATTATAGAAAACTTCTTAAGCATATATGCCCCAGATTATGAGGAGTTCTACTGGGATTACTGGTATGATATCAAAGTTTGTTTCAATTTATTATCTTTGTCCATGTTTTAAGATTATGAAATATTGATATCATACGAAATGACAAATGGCAACTAGTTTTTGAGATGCCACATCATGATTATTCTTGTAGCTCACATTTTCCTTATATGCTTTTTAATAATTTCCTTTAACTAAAATAGACAATTGTCCAGAAATAATCATGATGCTAAAAATTGTGTAGGTTATTGTATAATTGAAAATTTCACATTTTTATCTGGACAGATTCATTCCATAGTTCTCCCCATTTTTTTGTAACACAAAGTATTTAATATTTGAGCACAATTCCTTGGACATGGTTCCTGGGACAACCAAATTCGTTGGCCAAACCAAATTTCTGGGCCAACCAAAAAGATATAAAATTAGTGGAGCCTTTTTCTTTCTCTTGGCTCCGTAATCTCAAACAGAAATTCAATTCCCATTATGTATTGAGGTTGCCTATCCTGCAGTAATGCATGTATCCAAACGTGCGAGACTGGGTGTATAGCTAGCAACACCACAAACCGTTTTCTGGACCAGCTGGAGGTTTTAGTTTACTTCGTCGTCTGACTGACAAGTACACTGTCAGTTTTCGATATATTATGAACGTTCTTGTTATGTCATCAGTCATTTTTGGTTGAGCGCGAATTTTAAACTAATGGCATTTTTATTCAAATAATTTTATCTTGATGGGTAATTTCAAGCAACAAATATGTTAAAGACAATCTCCTGGGTATACAAAATAATGTTGCACAAGATTTTGTTGTACTACTATCCCTAAATTCTCAAACTATTTGAATTTTCCCATTATTGACCTAGGTTAATGAAAATTATTAACCACTAATAGAGAAATTCAACTTCGCTAGAAAGAGCAATAATTGTCAACTCTACAGCTAGTGGTGGAAAAAATATATTTAATTTTGAATCCTGTCGTTATACCTCCTTTTTTGACCCCAGTTTTTATTTCTCCTTGTTGAGGAGCTTGTGATACATCTTTCTGCTCAAAAAGTATAATTGACACGAACAAAGTGATTGTCAGAAGTTTCTCTCAAGTCCGTACACTGAACATAAAAATATGTAAATAATCCCATTTTTGTAGCCGCAGGTCCAGAATAAGCCCAAAACAAGTCTTTCAAGTTTCCCAACGGTATGCAAATTATTTCTCGAGGAGTGTGCTACTATGGCAAGTGAATATTAAAAGTTTTCAGAGAATTAGAAATTTAAATTAGCATTTCGAACTACTTTAATTAGAAAGGAAGTACAATTTACCTAGCAATGAAGTTAAAAACAAATTTTCAACAACTCTTCTGCTTAGTTCAATTAGACTACAAGGACGAAGAGAGCCATACAGCAAGAAAAGTTTTGGCAGCAATTTCAAATGGACTTTTTGTTTGACTATAAATAATCATGGAACTTCTTAAATATTAATATCAAAGTTTCAAGGTGAATAAATAACTAGTGAGTTTGTATTTGTACGGGGTGATTCATTAAGGGTGGCGACCGGTCGTACCTTCAGAAGCCGTATGTCCTAAAATTTGGGAAAAACAATTTTGATAAGAAAATCGGTCCATATTTTAACGATAGTCGACACAATCTATCACCTACAGAATATAATTGTACTGCCTATAAAATATTCCCTATTTTAGGCAGGTGAAAAATAACAGCTTTAGAAACCACAACTGCGATACAAGCATTGTAAGTATTTAAAATAGTTGGGAAGCAGTGCTAGAACGCCGATTCTATAATAGCGTTCAGCTGGCCGGTTACAGCCGTTTAAATGTTTTCGACTGTCCCAACATAAGTTCCCTTGAGGTGGTTTTTCAGCTTTGGGAAGAGAAAAAATCACAATGACTCAAGTCAGGCGAATAAGCAGGATGGAAAGCCACAGACATGGTTTTACTGGTCAAAAACTCATTTATTGAAATTGCTGTGTGACAAAGAGTATTATCGTGATGCAATACTTAATTGTTCTTGATGTTTTGCTCACGGGAATGACCCTATTCCGAAAGTTCTTCAAGAATCTTCCAGTAAAAGTGTTAATTGACCGCTAGGCCTTGAGGTAGAAACTGTTTGGGGATGATTCCGAAGATATCGAAAAAACAAATCAGCATATATTTGATCTTCGACTTCGCTATCCTGGCTTTCTTGTATCTTGGAGAGGTTGGATTGTGCCACCATTCGAGTTTTTGGGTCGTACTTAAACACCAAATACTCGTCACCTTTCCTTCCTGATACCCTCTTGGCCCATCGCTTCGTGGTTCAACTTCAATCGGCTCCCTTCCTTTTGCCTGAAACCACCGAAAAGCCTGGGCACTTGACAGGACACTATCTATGTAGGTCTGTTGAACTTTAGCAAAAACTGTTCCACAAAAACAATCGTTACGGACAACCAAATAACTCGAGCCAGGTCAAATTCGTACTGAAGGCGGATCAGCTGTTCATCTATCGCCTCACCAAGCTCAGCGCCTCCAGTGTTGCCAGATTGAACGACGCGTTGCCAATCTCATTACTTAATTTACAAAGCTCGTATCTATCTTAAGTATATATTTAACGAATATAATATCTCATTCTTAATCAAATTATATTCAAAAAGTATCTCATTTTGCATAATGTTTTTTATACTTCTATTGTAACATCTACTTAATCTTAGTTATTTAATAAACCTTCCGTGATTGTTGTTTACTCTCGAATTTAGATATAAAAGTTGAATTATGTTGAATTATTTAGTGAAGCAAAAAAAAATTAATTTCGTAGTTATGATACGTGCGATATAGTTCAAGTAATAAAATAATTTGTGTATTATGGCCGAAAATATATATAATACCACAACAACTGCTGATGATTATGAACTCCAGCCTTTAAATAAACAAAAAAATGTGAATACAGGTACGTCTTAGATTAAATATTCAACAACGTATTTGGCAAGCCTTTTTATTTTCAATAGCTTCTTTTTCTTTAATCCACAGTGGGTTTTTGATTTACGTCAATTTAAAAAACTTTCCATCGCCTTCAAAAATTATTCCAGAGATAATTGAATCTGTCAAATTCAGTGTAGGTATCTACTGGTTTCATTCAATATTGCAAAATCACACAAATGATGCCATAGCCTTAATATCAACCGACGAGTATTCCATCCCATGACACTCAATTTAAGGTCAGATATTCAAGAAGTTTTTTTACGGGCGAAAAGCAATTATGGTGAAATTTGAAAACTCCCAACAAATTATTTGTTATAAGAAAAAATTTATATACCAACGTAATTCGTGAATACTTCCTGATAAAAACAGTATCACTCGATAAAATCAGTTATTTCCAAAAAAACTAACAATGTATAACCACTGTCTGCAAACGAGGGTCTCAATTGGGTTACCTACTTGAGTTTTTGAAAGAAGAAAATTTGACTGATTTTTTTTCATCTAATGCTTCAAGTATTGGCTCTACTCACATCTTCCTTCTTATATTCTTGTTTCTCATCCGATATCTTTGTGTCGCATACCCTTCGGTTTTCGCAAATATTGTGTTTCCATTGCTGGGATTCCACTTTTGGATTTCTGTGATAGTAGGTATCCAGTGAACTATTCCATATTGATTTATTTTCTCCTAAAAAATCATCTTTGTAACGAACGATGATTATAAAGTTCTGATACACTGGTGCTCCTTTCATTTATTAGACTCCATTTTCGTTCATTTTTACTTCTAGGTATCCATATATCAATATTTCGATTTCTTTCTCCTGCACTCTTGAATTGACTTCTTTATTATCTCATTATTTTGTCCTGTGTATATTTTTTCCAATTTTTCTCTTAGGTTCGCTTTCCCAGTTCCTATTGTAGGTATGTTTTCGTTGCTTTGATGATGTCGTTCATTAAAATTATAAACAGTCGATAATCAGAATTCTTCACTGCAAAATTTTATTTAGCAGCTGCTAATGTTTATATGTCATTCATTTGCTAAATAATTGTTATTTATGTTATGTATCAATTAGTTTTTAGTGTAACTCAAACCGTTTCTTAAACTTTACAGACTGTCCTAAATTTGGGAAACGACATATCGAGGTACTAAATATCTTCATATGTCTACTCATTGCTTACTGCATCAAGTATAATTTTACTCTCACTATAGTTGCTATGACAGATCCACTAGCAAATGAGAATAAAGACATTCCGGTAAGTCAATTTTTGAATAAAACCTAATGATATTATACTTCCACACCCATCCCTGTATTATAATTGTCTCTAGTAAGGCTGAAGATGCTAGGAAAGCCTTTATCGACTCGTAATAAGTTAATATTTAATTAAATCCTTTTCCAACAAGCATACAATGGTCATTTTCTTTATAATTATTTTGGTTAATCTTAGCTCCAAATTGATAAACATTGGATTTCAGACTTTTAATTGGACAAACAAAAACATAGTAATAGCGGCATTTTTCGTGGGATACATACTACCACAAGTACCTGCTGGTTGGTTGATGACCAAATACGGTCCGAAATGGTTTTTGATAACCACCATGGCAGCATGTTCAATTACTGGATTTCTCATACCACCTTTAGCCGTTCATTTCGGATCCTCGGCGGTAATTGTTTGCCGAGTACTACAAGGATTTTCACAAGGTTTTTTTATTCCTGCCCTACCTTGTTTTACAAGTAGATGGATACCATTGAATGAAAGAGGACGATTAGGAACATTCCTGTATGCAGGTATGATTAATTTATTGAAAAAGGTGATTGATAAATTAATTTATCTATAGACCTCTCTTTACTGCTTCTACTGTTTCACGAGAAAAATACAGAAAACAATAAAATAAGACTATTTTCATTTAACAATGGAGCATAAACAAAAAAATACCTATTTATTTATAGTTATAGCTATACTATAGTTGTACTTGAGGTATGTTTAAATTCGTAGGTACTAGGAAAATTCACTTGAACTGGTTCTAAATTATGTTCAAAGCTCAACTGCAAATAAGGTTTCAGAGAGTTGGCATTTGTTAGCTTTATTTCTTACTCTTAATATGCTTCTGTCCAAGGCTTTTGCAACCCCTTGTGTGGTCTTCAAAGATATGGGATTGTATTCGATACGTCCCGTGAATTCTTCTTTTAGATATAATTATTGTTGGAAAAAAGGTACTTTGTAGTTTACTGCTACGTTATCTCGCAGGCAAGTTCAAAAGAGAATATGTGAAATATTTTTTTCTGTTGGCAGTTATTTCCAATAATAATTGTGTTGTTAGGACTGGCATTGACTGACACAGTTTGTTTTTGTATAAAATCATTTTTTCTTCTTCAATTAGATTCATGAAATTCTCGAAAATCAACTTTTCAAAACAAAATATACTTATAACTATAGTACTTCGATAGATAGAACTTTCTAGTCTTCACCAATCAATTCAGAAAAAAACTCAACATACCCTAGTGGATTTTAAGTCGATGATTCCAAGCAATAGGGGAGTAAGCAGAAAGCAATTTATGTCACGGAATATTTCCATCTACCCCTTGCTTAGGGATAGAGAGTCCTGGGAAAAAGAGAGGAATACACAGCCTAATGGGACCGTCCCTATGAAAGGGTTGCGGCATGACTGACGAAACGTCAGTCCATGTTCTCTTAGAGTGTCCACATTGGGCTGTACCACGCAGGCGAATCTTCGGAGTCCCTGTTATGGCCCCTGGAGACACAAGCAGACATCCATTGAAAAAGGTTGTGGCCTTTATTGAAGGGCTCGGTTTCATGGATGTCTAGGTAGCAGGAATGGCACAATGGGCCCGCCAGTGGCCTCAGTGTCGGAACCTTGACTTGAGTTGTCCAGGACAAGGCTCGCCTGCACATTTAGTAGTAGTAGTAGTATCCCTTGCTTCACAATTTTCGACATGGAAAATGCTTAAAATTCGTCTCAAGGGTTATTTTGGGAAGATAAATTGACTGGCGTAGTTTGTTTTTGTATAAAACTATATTTTCTCCTTCAAATAGAGTCATGAAATTTCCGAAAATCCACTTCTTAATACACAATATCGGCTAATTCGATTGATAGAACGTTCTAGTCTTTTCTAATTGTTTCAGTGGAAAATTTTACATATTTCAGTGGATTTTGAGGTAATAATTCCAAACAGTGAAGGAGTTAGCAGAAAGCAGATGATATCGCGAAATATCTCCATACCTACTTGCTTAAAAAAAAAAAAAATTTCGACATGGAAAATGCTTGAAATTTGTCTCAGGGGTTATTTTTGGGAAGAGAAATTGACTGGCATAGTTTGTTTTTGTATATAATCATTCTTTCTCCTTCAAATAGTCATGAAATTTTCGAAAATTCACTCTTAAAAACCAAATATACTCAGAGCTTCACTTATTGGATAGATACCTAGAACGTTCTAGTCTACACTCATCAATTCAGTGCCAAATTTTCCATATTTCAGTGGACTTTCACTTGATTATTCGCCTTGAATATGCTTTTCAAGCTTATAATATAAAAAGTGGTATTTGAAGATTGTGTTCCAAATCTGTATTTCTCTTTATTTGTTAACTGATCCAATCTTACTTTGAAATGCAAAGCTAGATTTTTATTTTAGCGCCATCATTAGCAGCTGTATTAAGTATGTTTTTGTCTGGAGCTATAGCAGCAAGTCCATACGGATGGCCAATGACATTTCATTTCTTCAGTATATTAGGTATACTGTGGTGTATCTATTTCACTTTTTGTGGTAACAATTCACCCTCTCAACACAAGTCGATCACAGAATCAGAAAAAAAGTATATTCAGGAAACATCCGTCGATGTCAATAAAAAACCAGTAAGTAACATGTTTGCTATTCAATATTTTTTTTGGTCACTTCTTCTAGATTCAGGCTTTGATCATAATTCGTAAAATTGATAGAAGGAGGCTTCAATTAATTGTTTAAATAAATCTCAAGGATGCTCTTTGTTATGAATAGTTGGAAACTGAATTAATTTTTTTTTCAGCTCCCAACACCATGGAAACATCTTGCTACTTCCCTACCAGTTTGGGCTCTAATGTACACATTCACATGTTTTATATTTGGTGTATGGGTACTTTTCTCCCAAATTCCTACGTACATGAATAAAATAATGAAAATTGATATTAAATCGGTGAGTAAAATATTGTAAAAAATTATAAATTTTCAGAACCGACGGTCTATGTTAAGAAATGCCGAAAGAGATATACAGATTCAAAATGTATCAATATCAAAGTCTCCCAACTGACATGTGTTTATCGGTAAAATATATTCCATATCATATAGAACTAGCGACCCACCCCTGCTTCGCACAGTCAGGTAATAGTAGTTTGTGCAACTAGTGTAGAATGATGGCCATAAAATTTTATGAAATGACTAATTTATTTTATTCCCACAGCCTTATTTGTCTTTGTTGCTATGGTCACAAAATATGATATACAGTACCATTATGTTTGCAGTCAATATTATTAAAAATACGTTGGATTGAAAATCTTTTCAATTTCATAATATAGGTACTGTTAATAATAATAATGAAAAGTTGTAGATAAAACTTTGTACGTAACACGTGTGATAGGAATTATCAACGCACTTATGTGATTACACGACTCGGCCTACGGCCTCGTACTTCACATGCTTGCGTTAATAATGTCCATACCCCACTAATTACGTAAATAACTATTACAGAATGAACCAAATTAGTAACAACAATAATAAACGGAAGCGTGCAATGAACTCCACTGAATTGGAAGTGAGGATGTTGATTGAAGTTGTTTTAAAGTAGGTACATACACATACTGTGGAAAACAAGAATTCTTTATCATACCATATTCTTTCAAAGTGGTTAATACGTTCTATAACGGTATATGGGTGACGTTCTGGGTTTACAGAATCTACAATTTCTTGTATCTCTTGATTTTCGAGTTCCTCGAAATCATTGAAAATATCCATTTCAAAATAAATGTGACAGTTCTTATTTAAACTTTACACTTTAAAAAGAGAATAACTCAATTCGTAGTTAATCGGCATCAGTCGGTTGTTATTCACAACCCGAACAATTTTATTCCGAACTTATACCTCCTAATAACTTTTTCTACTAACGTGCGGAAAGTGAATCTTTTCCGCACTAAAAAGCGTGCGGAAAGAGTCACTTTTCCGCACTAGTGCGGAAAGTAAATTTATTGACATTTGAGGAATATACTGACATTTGAATATTCAAAATATGTATTTTGTATATCCAAGTTTACCAAATGACTGAAAAATTAAGAAATTTATTATAATTTTGCTATAATTTTCAATAAAAAAACAACCTATTTTTCAATCATTTTTTAATGGCCCTGGTATAAGCCTCATCAAATGAATGTCAAATAATAATAATTAATTTGTTAATATGCATTTAATAAGAAATGTAACTTTATGTTAACTTTTGGGTTATTTTTCGCATGCTAGTAGAAAAAATAGTGTACCTAACACGTGCGTAAAGTGACTTTTCCGCATGCGATTGCTGGCCGAACTCGCTAAAGCGTCGTTCGGCCATCTGCAATGGCGTGCGGAAAAGTATCACTTTCCGCACTTGTTAGGTAAACTACTATAACTGTAGAATAATGCTATATATTCTACGAATATAAATTATCCAATAATGGAAAGACGAATCTGGTGATTATTTGATGAATATATGTTATTCACAACTTTATTCAGACTTGGAAAGACCGGGCATTAAAATTAAAAAAAGCTCAAATTTCGGAATTTTTTCCCTAAAGACGGATCGGAATGCGGTTTTTTGCATTCGCTTCGGAATATTATTTGTTAAAAATGTACCTACTTTGTTCCCATTACAAATCGGGAATTGCATCGCTGCAGTCAAAAATGCATACCAAAAATGCATCTTTTGGGAGGCCTCTGTAAATAAGAGTCAGAACTGGCTCAAATCGGGTACCCGGGGGGTTTTCGAGGTCGCCGATCACGATTATGATGTTGAAATTGACCCCCCGGACACCTGTAGCTCAAGAACGTCGATGAACCTCGTCTCCGTGGGACTCTCCAAGAAATCACGAGGGGAACGAAAAAACTCCGCGCCCGGGGGTTTTTCGGGCGGCTGAATTCAAATATGGCATCGCCGAACACCCCCCGGACACCGGGTGCCCCCGAACCTCAACCTGGACATCATCCCCGAGAACTTTCTTGACAATATCGACAAAAACAGCCCGGAAATAATTGGAGACGTGTTTTTTGAGGCGCGAAATCACGATTTCACGTCGAAAACGACATTCCCACCACCTGGTGCACCGCAACCTACGCTTTAACATCGTCTCCGAGGGTTTTCCAAACAAAATCGAAAAAGGTAAACAGAAAATCGTTATAAGGGGTTTTTTGAGCCGATAATCTGAATTTTGCGCGGGAAACGACTCCCTGAACACCTCGTGCGCTGTACTCTGGCCTCGAACGGCCCAAAAACCCCTTATAACGATTTTCGGTCCACCTTTTTCGATTTTATTTGGAAAACCCTCGGAGACGATGTTCAAGCGCAGGTTCCGGTGCACCAGGTGGTGGAAGGGTCGTTTTCGACGTGAAATTGTGATTTTGCGTCTCAAAAAACACGCCTCCAATAATTTCCGGGCTGTTCTTGTCGATATTGACAAGAAAGTTCTCGGGGATGACGTTCAGGTCGAGGTTCGGGTGCACCAGGTGTCCGGGTGGGTTTGCCGATGCCATATTTGAATTCAGCCACCCGAAAAAACCCCGGGCGCGGAGTTTTTTTCGTTCCCCTCGTGATTTCTTGGAGAGTCCCACAGAGACGAGGTTCATCGGCGTTCCTGAGCCCCAGGTGTCCGGGGGGGCAATTTCAACATAATCGTGATCAGCGACCTCGAAAACTCCCCGGTACCCGATTTGAGCCAGTTCTGACTCTTATTTACAGAGGCCTCCCAAAAGATGCATTTTTGGCATGCATTTTTGACTGCAGTTCCCGATTTGTAATGGGAACAAAGTAGGTGCATTTTTTACAAATAATTTTCCGAAGCGAATGCAAAAAACCGCATTCCGATCCGTCTTTAGAGAGAAAATTCCGAACTTTTTTGCTTTATCCGCTCGACTATTTATGTTTCCACCAATTTTTTGTGGTAAACGTAGAGTTCTTAAATGTACAATTTGTATAATGCAAAGGTTTCCCTTTTTAAATATGCGATGCTGTTATACTTAAGTAGATGTTGCCAGTAGGACGAAGGGTACCGTACCATTTGTATGGATTATTTTATTAAGTTTATTTCTGCGAATGAATATTCTAGATCCAGTGCTTCTAGGAGAGACTTTTTTTGACAAGTTATTCTGACGTTTCTTTTAAATTGAAATAAGATGAGTGACGGGTACTACACGCGAATGCTGATTGGTGGATTTCATATACGTTCTAGGATGTATTTGAAATCATATCCGTTCAGTTAACCGATATGGCCTACATTTCCATTCTGTAAACTGTACAGGAAATGGATAATATACATGTGGGTGTAGAAAAACTAATTTCTCCACGACTAAAAAGAAAAAACTTCCAGTGAGGATCGAACCTCGACGTCCGCGCGGTCCGCGTCACATTCAACCACCACTACGCTTTAGAGGATATTTATAAAAATGCAAAGATTGAATATATATACGTAACTCATATTTTTATTCGGAACCCTTACATTTATGAATGAAATCAATTCCGGGAGGCGTACATATTCACTACCGCTACTGTTGTCCATTTTTTTCTCTTATAATACGTAAAATTATGATTTTATAATTATTTTTACGTTTCAAACGACGCGCTGTCAGAAGCGATTTGTGTATTTGGAGGAGACGATTTGATTTATTCATTTTAATTCATTTTAGCGTGAATTCTGATAATAATAGAATGTGATTGGCTAACAAGAGTAATTATTTTTATTATTCACTGGTGTGAAGAATTTATATCATTATGCAGCTAAATATGTAAAAATAATTTGTGCGTTATTATTTAGTCGTGGAGAAACTAATTTATTTGTAAAAACTCCCATATCTTGGGCGCACAATAAAATGTTTGAATTGGCTATTTTATTCGTGAGAATTCCCATTTCATGGAAGTACAACAAATTTTTTTAGTGGTTGATTCATTTGTGGAAATAATCATCCATAATAAGCGTACGAACAGATTTCCATGGAGGATTAATAAAAATTTCATTTTATAAAGGTGCATGCTGTTAGAGAAGAAAATTTTTACAAATAAATTGGCTATTTCCACAAATATATGTAAACCCCTTTCAGAAAATTATCGCGCCCCTATGTCAGAAGAAATTTGTAATCTTCGCAGGGATCTCAATTTTTTTGGAAAAAGAAAATGTAGCATTTGTCACCCGCTAATAATGTAGCTTTTCTTCACTTATATGTCGGAGAAGGCTAAGTTTATTCATTACAAACCAACTTACGAATACATTTGCTATTGCTTTTTATACTATCAGTATAGATAAAACCCACAGCGAGCTTCTGAACTGAAAAATCTAAGTCCTCAAGTATTCTCAATCAACTTAATAACAGTGTACTGAGTCATTCCTATACATACTGTAGATTTATCACATAAAAATTCTCAAATTCAAGTAGGTTATTCCTTTTCAGAACGGTGCCTTGATGGCCGGAATGTATTCAACACAATGTGCCGTTGGTATATTACTTGGTATAGCATCAGATTTTCTGATAAACAGATCAATTCTATCCAGATCTGTAGTCAGAAAAGTTGTTGTAGCTATTGGTGAGTTTTTGTTACTCCTTCCTGTTTAAATCAATTAAGTTTATCGAGCAAAAGAAAACAAACCGATAAGCCGCTCCAGAACTTTATTGTTGATGGATGTAAAAACCTGAATTCACCTATTATTCACACCTGTAATTTTGGTGCTACTGCCAATCGAAGTTCTCTAATTGAACAGAGCGCTAGCAGCACTAATTTATGCAAAATGTGAACAAACACAACTAAAGCGCACAGGTATACTCTATTTCGTTTCCGTCATTATATTTATTATAGAGTATAATAAAAGATATCTTATAACATCACGCTTACTAGACTTTTTGAAAGGTAAAGGTAATAAAGGCAGGATTTTCAATAACTGCACAACAACCCAATAACGGAGAAACTATTAAAAAAATATGGTGTGAAACAAAAGTTACCTAAATATCTTCTGTATGCTCCTTGTGGTATATTATTCATTCTTTTTTCAATTTCTTGGGAAATTAAACCACAATATTTTTAAATTCTTTATTTCAACGTTTCGGTAGCGTTCCAGCTACCGTTGTCAAGAAAAAATAAGTAGAAACTAATTTTTATCCCTAACTGACACAACAGAAAAAATTTTGACAACTAGACAATCAAAAATTATTTTGAAGTTTAAGACTGCAAAATTTTGTTATCAAATTTTTATTAAGGTCCATTCATAGTAGATCACATCTGTGGCAAAAAGTGAAATGAAATATTTCATTTTATGACATTCCAACGATATAATAGTCTACTAGAAATGGATCCAGTGAAGTGCACGTTCCAGGAACGGTTTTTTTATTGGGATAGCGCGTTTTTTTCGCTTATATTGGAAATGTTGTTAATAAAACGCGTTTCTTGATAGTTTTTTTATGTATGAATATTTAAGTTTTTGAAATATGTATACTCAGTTTTGTGATTTTTTGTATTGAAATTTGTATCGATTAACAACTATTCAAATTATAAATCATAAGAAAACCTGGATAAAAACTTATGATGCTATCCTGATAACGCAGGTAATTGATTATTGGAAATTTCTCTTTCTAACATTGGTAACCAAATTTGACTACATTCGGCTGAAATACTAGCTACACATTTATCTGCATTTAGTTGTATTAAAGCACTTTCTTTGATTTTCCGTCTTTTATTATTGGGTTCTTTTAATATTATTTTTGATGAATCCCATTGAATTTGATGACCCTCTTCCCAAGCATGTTTGCAAATAGCTGACTTAAAGAATTCCCTATCTTTGATATATTTTTTGTGTTCGTTTATTCGTACTTTCAATGGTCTAGATGTTTCACCTAAATAAAATTTGTCGCATCCACATGATATTTGATATATGCAGTTTTTTGAAGATTGTTCTTCATTCTTTGGTATAAACTTCAAAATAATTTTTGATTGTCTAGTTGTCAAAATTTTTTCTGTTGTGTCAGTTAGGGATAAAAATTAGTTTCTACTTATTTTTTCTTGACAACGGTAGCTGGAACGCTACCGAAACGTTGAAATAAAGAATTTAAAAATATTGTGGTTTAATTTCCCAAGAAATTAAAAAAAAGTTACCTATTTAATTTTCTAATCTATGGAATAATGTTGTTTTAGGAAGTTTTGGACCTGCAATATCTTTAGTATTTCTATCCCAATGTAAAGAAGATGATTTTATCAAAGCTGCTATTCTGCTTGTATTGAGTGTTGGTACGAGTGGTGCTAATGTTTGTAGTCTTTCAATCAACAGTGTGGATTTATCTGTCAATCATTCCGGTCTCATTCAAGGTAGCATAAATGGATTTTCACATATTTTTGCTATTCTAGCACCACTGATTGTTCAAATTTTAGTCGACGATGAAGTAAGTTCGAAAATGTTAAGTTTCAGCCTATTTCCGTAGAACTTCACCATTAACTTTTTCAAAAATTTTTTCAGTACGATCGAGATCAATGGAAAGTAGTGTTTTATGTGACTGGCGCTATTTTCGCATCAAACGGTATTATTTTTTCAATTTTTGGTTCCGGTGAAACTCAAGCATGGGACAATATGGATGAAGAAGGTAATTGCAGAATTCAGAATATTTTTATCATAATTCATTCAATTGAATCACACTCAGACTAAACAATGCTAAATCCCGAATCTGTTCTGGTTAAGGCTGTGTATCTTCTGACCCACTTTTCACAAGCTGATATCCAGCTCAGCTTAAGGTAATTCCGTTCGGCTAACGTCTCTTGCTCTTCAATGCAGCTCAACACTAGTCTAGACGTCACTCTCTAGCTCAAGATTACCTCATGTGCCACCGTCTGTCATAATATGTATCTGCTTACCCCCACAGCTTCCCAGTTGTTTTCTCTCCACTTATTGCAAGATTGCATTTTCGTCTATCTGATATACAAATGTGTTATTTCCAAGCTTTTACATGGATTTTTGGAGTGAACAACTGCTTCAGTGGCATTAGCACTTTTAGACTCATTATTGAACCGTGTCTGTCTCTGTCTATTGGAACTGAGATGGATCGTTATCAGTCCATTGCTTTCTGCCTGGATTCGATACCTCGAGTGAATCACATCTACAAATATTCCACTCAATATTACCACAGCTTTGGCAATACTGCATATATACAGTGTGGAAACCACTTATGGTATAAAATTCTTTATGTCAATTGTGGTCAATTGGTCAATTATGGTCAATTATGAACAGGGTGAAATTTTTATTTTTACAGTTATCAAACACATAAACACATAAAATACCTGATGTATTTGATTTTAATACATTAAAATAAATGCTCAAAATATTCTCCACCTAGTTGTTGGCAATAGCACAGTCTCCTATAAAACTCCTCCTTAACTTTGTTTAAAGTTTGAGGTGAGATATTCCGTGTTTCTGTAGTTATCCTGTCTTTAAGGTCTACAATGCTAGTTGGTTGTGTTGCATATACTTTGTTCTTGAGATAACCCCACAGAAAAAAATCTAACGGCGGAAGGTCTGGCGATCTAGCTGGCCACTCAATGGTACCTCTTCGTCCAATCCATTTATTGGGGAAGATTTCATCTAAATAAGCTCTTACCATTAAAGCATAATGGGGTGTTGCCCCGTCTTGCTGGAACCAAACATTTTCATTCGGTAAGCTAGGATCCATTGCGTTGGGATATAAGTTTGCCAACACAGGAATAACTTTATTTCTAAGCATATTTAAATATTTTTCAGCTGTCAAATTTCCATCTATAAATATAGGACCAATAATATGGTCGCCTATGATACCGGCCCAAACGTTCACCTTTTGAGGGTACTAAGTATGTGTCTCACGCATCAAATTAGGATTCTCTGCTGACCAATATCTACAGTTTTGTCGGTTTACCTCTCCATTCAATGTTAATGTTGATTCGCCAGAAAAAAGAATGGTACCAAGAGCTATCTCATTTCTCCTCAGCTTACTCATCAATCTTTCGCAGGATGTGGATCGTCTTCTGTTAATTCCTGCACAAAAGAAAATTTGTAGGGATGAAGTTTTCCTTCATGAAGACATCTTAGAACAGTTGTATGACTAACATTATTTTTACGGGCAATTTGACGTGTACTTGAAGTTGGAATCTCTTCGACACTTAACAAAATATCCACTTTCACATCATCTTCAACGAAGTGTGGTTTTCTTTTCAATGGTTTGACACGTCCAAGTTCTCTGAATTGTGCATGAATTTTAGACACAGTACTTTGTGAAATATTAGGCAATTCGGGATACCTGTGATTAAATAAGTTTGCCACTTCAACTTGATTTCTGCAGTTATCCGTACCCGATTATCATTAAAATCTCAATTCGGTGAGTCTCAGTTGAATATTTCATTGTTATGTCTAGGTACAAGGAAAGAGTGTTTGACAAAGATTTTACTTTTTCAGTATAAACTGTCAACACATCAACAACTGACAGAATAGAAAACAATCCACATTATTTACCGATTTAAAACAATCCTCATTATTTACCGATTTTGTCTGATTATTGGCGTTTTACGCAATTTTTAGGTATTTATGATGAAATTCATGGGCGTAGCAGGCTTTGTTTAATATACAATTACGTCAAATAATTAGTTAGTTTAGATTTTTGATAAATCCATATTTAGCTAATTTAAAAAAGTACCAATATTTCAAGTGTACCAATTGACCATACATTATTTAGTTTGTTGGAATGGGTTCATTAAGAGGATTTCAAAAATATGCAAATATACAGGGTGTTCCATCCATCCAAAACGACTATGGCATACTTGCGTGAATCACCCTGTACATTTACATTTATGTTTACATTACGCACAACTCAATTAAAAAGTTGAAGTGTCTCGGCATTTTTTATAATTTTCGAAAATAATGACATAAATAATTTTATTCCATAAGTGGTTTCCACCCTGTATGAGTAGTAAGCGTTGCCATCTGTATATGAATTCCACTCTCCACCTAAGCAGTTCTACCATCTTTAATAATGTGTCACAGTTTAATTCCTCCGACTTACATTGTGGATAATTTCCATGACCACTTCCTGAAGAATTTATTGAAACATTCCGAAATCTGGATATTTTGTACTAACAGCACTATTATTTAATATTTGTTTATTAAGAAAAACATCATAACAGAAATATTGATTTATTTATTGTTTTAGGTCTAGAGAAGTCCTAATTTTCATGAAATTACTCATTATCGTGTTGATTTTTTTAAATTTTGTTACAAATAAAGTTCTCAGAGTTTTTATTGCTATTATTGAAATTTTGTATGTACTCGGATAGGTACTGAGTCGCCAAGAAGTATGAAGAAGTATGTTATAGAATCTGGTATAATTTTTAAAAAGTTATTCATGTTTTCTATTCTGATATTGTAAGGTATACATGTGAATTTGTTTTATTCTACTCATATAGAGAACCTGTGCTAGCGTCCATGGTGGCGAAAATTAGCATCTACTGTGTGAAATAGAAAAAATATCATACCTACTAGCTACTATTCGAAATATGGAGACATTATTGAATAAAAGGAAATATTGAAATTGCCGAAACAAAATGGAATTGTCGACCTAATCCTAGAAATTTCTTGAACCAAAAATGAACTTATCAAGTCAAGTATTTCCTAATTTACATCAAAGTATTATAATATTATCTCAAAAAATGATTCATTCAAATCAAACAAATGAACACGCTTGATTCAAACATACACTTGTCAAATGAAATATATTTTAACTAACTTTAAGCGAATAATATTATTAACTCAAATATAATATTTGGTTGACTCAAACAAGTGAATTCGCTCGGTTCAAAATTAATTTTTTTAAATGAAGCATTTCTCAACTCCTTTTAAGCGAATAATAATATTAATTCAACCTTAATATTTGCTTTTCAATCAAGCATGTACACTATATTGTTTAAAACAAAAAATGAATTGGTTTGGAACTTAAAATCACTGAAGTAACCAATTTCAACAGTCAATTTGAACTATTTATTCTTGTTTGTTTCAATAGATGCAATAGTTCAATCGGAATAATTTCATATTTGTATCGACTGATTATCTGATTCATTCAAAATGTTCTTGCTTAGTAGATTGTCCTGTTTCTATCTATCACAACGTTTTCACTTCATTCTTTATTTTATATTGTTCTAAGATAGGAGTTAGATCGTTAGGTGAGTGATAACCTGTTGTCTGTCTGGAAATTGTTCTGAATTAGCGGATTATTCAGGTAAATATAATTATGTATTCTATTTACAAATATTATATTATCTCGTTTCTTTCGAAAACATGTTCATTTTTGTTTTAAGATGATAGGTAGTTTGTCTTGTATCAGTTGTATCTTAAATCGCATACATCACATTCTAAACGAAACATGAATTTAAACTGAGATTAAACCAACCTGGTTTTAAACATTAACATGTCTTTTTTACAAATTTACGGTATTTTGCTATGATCCTACCTAACCTAACCTACCTAATTGGAAATGTAAGGTAATGTGTCATTACCTTCACTTTAAATTTGTTATATTCATCATCATTAACTTGCAAATTGTTAATTCTAAGCGTAATAGTAGTGCTACCTAAATTCAGTGTTTGAGAAAGAGACATGTGATACATTCATCGGGGCTGCATTTCGTATATTTATATTGGAAAATTCAAGAATTTCCTTTATGCTTGTTTAGAACATTCATTAAACTTTATTTATTTTTATTATTGCTTCTTTGTAGATCAACATATAATATTATGATTTGATTTTCCCTGATGCCGTTATAGTGAATTTGCAAGTGGATTGGTTCAAATTTATGGAAAAGTTAAATTAACGCAAGCAATTAATTTTCTTGATTTGCTAATGAATTTCGTTGATTTAGTAATTTTGTTATTCAATTTAACAACATAATTCTTCACCTGAATCCAAAATTTCTTTCGAACCAAGCAAAAAAAATTGATATGATGATAACGTTTGTTCATTAGATCATTTATTATAATTTGTTCAACAAAAAAAAATTGACTAAATCATTATTTTTCTCAATTGATTTGATCATTTTTCAGATTCAATTCAACAAAATATTCACTATGTTGAAGCAATAATTTTATCAAAATATTTTATGAAAATGGTCCAGTTGACTAAATATTTGGTTCAGTCAACAAACAGTTAGTTGCATCAATACTTTAACCTGCATTGAAACCAAGAAATTATTTTAATTACTCCAAAATAATATTTTGTCGTGCATATATGACACTTTAATTTAATTGATCCAAATAAATTTTACTTGATACAACGATTCTTTTTTTTCCGTGTACGTCAAATTAAAACTATAAATAATAGAGATAGAGTAAATGGAGTCAGAATTTTTTTTATTTGAAACTTCCTTTTCTCCAATGATCCTTTTTCAAAATTCCTTAAATGCTAAAAGTTTCACTAGAAAAACTTCAAAAAGTTATAAAAACTTGGCAAAGCTACTTAAAATGCTAAAACAGAAGCAACCTGTATCATGAAGTCTAAGTATGCAAATTTAGCTCCATTCCCTTGATTTCTAGACAAATAAAATCCCAAGGCGTATAACAAAGACTCTAGAACAGTAAAACAAGCTCTGATGATTCATTAAATATTATACAGCTTCGCCCTCCAAGTTCGTTTAAGACACGGATGGATATCAAATATAGCGGCGGTAGTTTGGAAGTTTATTAATTCCTTCACATAAAAACTCCTAGCAGCTTTGAATTGTTCATATCAGATTTCATAGCTCGACTCATAGGAAGTTTGATAGGGCGGTAGTTTGCCTACAAGCGCATTCACTACCTGGATAAACTGATAAAAAAAGGAACTTTGTGTTGTGAGGATCACTTTGTCATAAATGACGAAAGGTCTTTGTATACACTGATTTACTATAAAAAGCCAAGTACCCTATGTATCTATGTGTGTATGTATTCACATTCACAGAGATCTAAAAAATCTATTATGCCCCCTTACTTCCACTCAGTCTGTTCTACTACTAAGGAGGGTTTCAGAAACTAGTACCTTCTCCAGTCCTATTTCCCGGAGGAATTTTAGGATATCTGCAGGTTCTAGCTCACGTAAATGTTTCTCTTCTATCCAGAAATTTCCAAGGTGCTGCACCATGGGATTCTGAACTGCTGTGCAGTTAAAAAGTTTGGAAATTAAGTTTTCTTCTTCTATTCCACAAAATCTACATTCTGCTATTTCTACTATTTCAAGCATTTCCAGGTGCCCATTCAGGCGACAATGTTCCGTTAGGATTCCTGTGCAAATTCTTTACGTTGGCTTAGGCATTTATTTGACCTCAACAGATGGTAGTCACCCAGGGGAATCTTCGATTGCCTAAGCCCTGCTATTACTTTTCAATGGGCACATCTCTCGTTCTTTGATTTACCTATTTCTTCCAATATTACATTGAAACTGATACCCAAAAGGGTATTTCAGTCTCTCTCTTTGCTAGTTCATCTGCCATCTCATTTCTATTTCATTTTTATAAATCTCTCATAGTTCATTGAGTTTGTCTAGGCATTCCCACGCCATTTTGGGAACTGATTAGACAGGAACTCAGTGCTTTAATGACTGCTTGACTCTCATTATGTTACTCCTTTGCCTTGTGCATTTCCTAAGTGATACTTTTTGACAATACTCCATTTTGATGAGGTTTATAACTATACTGTTAATAGTAAAGTGGCGCTCGGGAGTGGACTATTTTTTTATTCAATATCTTTCCAATTTTATAACATTCCAAGAATGAGCAAGGAGAACACTTATATAATGAACTTCTTAGCTGCTGAACAACATTAATAAATATTAATCT
>CAJUYG010001839.1:22028-50040 GCA_910591675.1 Galerucella calmariensis | reverse complement strand
GGCACGCTTTTTTGGAGCACCCTGTATATTCCAAAATATTTTTAAATATAGTCCTAAGTAATCTACTTAATCCTACGTCTTATTTTTTCTAATTATATATGCCGTTAAGACGCCAGAGAATAGTTCGTTCATAGTGCCCCACCCTGTATAATCTGTGAATGTGACAAACGTGTTTAAAAGTGAGGTAATGAATAACAATTTTAAATTTAAGGACCTGTTGAGCCTCCAATATCGACGGCTTACTTTAGCCACTTTAAGTGGAACTTAAACAGCCGTGCAAGTAATTAAGGAAACCTTATGCTTTAAGCGACCCTTAAAATGCCCGCGCAAGCAGCCTTTGGTGACATGAGCAGCCGTGCAAATTAATAAATTTTTCAAATTTTCTGGTTCTATGACTAACGAAATTTTTGAAAAGGTTATATTCATTTTATCATCTAATTAAATCACTGCGCAGAATCTTGAACTAAATATTGTTCAATAAATTGGAATACTCTAAAATAGCTCAAACACACAAGAAATCTACTCCAAATATTGTTCCAAAACTTGGACTAAATACTGCACGAAAAATTGTCCAATCTAAAATGACCTTATAAAAGGCGCGATTTGAATTTAAGTTGGCATTTCTGCTGCCTAGTGATTGGTCAAATTGCTGCCCGCTCTACGCAACTCTTTTGATACAAACTGACAGTCAGTGTTGTGTTTATTTATATGGAAATATTCATCACTTCAATCTATATAAGGTACCACTTGTTGCGTTTGTTGTTTTCAAGTTTGTGCTTTAAATGTACTTGAATAAAGAATGATATAAACATACAGTTGCATGTTCTTCATACCTATTTATCAATAAATAATATCTTCTCTATGTTTTTTGTGTAGGTACTCATTATTCTTCTTTTTAATTAAGTTGGGAAATTAATCTGCAATATTTGTATTCCAACGTGACATTTGATTACTACTTTCCCCATGGCCTGTGGCCAATGATTTTTTTATATTAGGACATACCTTAAATTCTTGACGGCCACGACAACTGTGGTCAGTACAATACAAATTTCAGGTAATTGTTGGAGTCTGAGCACGATCCTTACGGAACACATTCTCAGTCTAGTTACGTTGGGCGCCAATTTTGTTACCTATTATTTATTTAAAATAATAAGGCAAGATAAATGGCAACGGCGACTCAATGTGGAGAGCACCTCAGGTGTGAATTCGGAGACCAAACTAATATCAATTCAGGGAGTAGTCTTACCGGTTCGCGGGTAATCCTACTTTAAGTTATTGAAGTTATATTGAAGTTAATGAGATAATAAATGAAGTTAAGAAACCAAATGAATTCAATAAGCTAATAAATCAAGTCAAGAAATGTAATTAAAGTTAATCAATAAAGGTAAGTGGGCGCCACCCTGAATAATATTAGTCGACTTGTTTTCACCTCACAACTCTCTATCAACAAACCTGGAAATGTTGGAAGGGAAGGAATATGAACAACGTTGTTAAATTTACAAGTTGTATAATGACTTTTAAACTAATATCACAGTAAAAAAATAAAAAAATATTGTTGTTTTTTTGTTGAAGCACGTTGTTTTTACATAGATTTACTTTCCTTAATTTCCTCGGACAGGTCCTAGGTGGCAGGTACGAAGTGGCAGGTACGAAGTCTCAGGTACTAAGTCTCAGGTACTAAGTTTCAGGTACAAACTTCCAGGTACAAACTTCCAGGTACAAACTTCCAGGTACAAAGTGCCACGAAAGATACAGTGTATCAGCAATAGTTACATTTTTTTATGGAAAATTCAGGATATCTGCAGTAGGTAATTCGTTTTACAATTGTTTAAGGAATACATTTAAGAACGTGGTTCATAAAAAAAATCCTGTATTTTACTATTAAAAAAACAAAAGAAGCAATAAAGAGATGTGATATCATATTATTAAGGAAATCTTATTTATTTCCATTCATCAAAGAAATCGAAGAAACAATATCTAAGTAACATAAAAACTCAATTTTACTACTTATTTCAATCACAGAAGGCGATAAAAAAAATGTTATGAAAAATGTGATCCGGAAATATAATATTCTAGGTTGGTTTTTAGATTGAATTAATTAATTAACTAAATATACATATTTTAAAGACTTCAACTATATACATGTGAACCTTTTATCAACTGTATAAGAAAAACTAGAAAAAGAACAGGATAAAAAAATATCATTGTATGTATGTGTATCTGGCGCTTATCACTAGGAGGAAAAAATATAAAAGCAAAAATCAGAAATGAAAAGCATATACGTAAATGCAACTTACCATTCACATTTATAGAAAAATAAAGTTTGAGATAACTATCTCACAATAAATTAAAAATTTAACCCTATTGGTTGTTGGTTCACAGGAGAAAAAAAGCTTATTCTTACTACTCGCCATTAAATTATTGAACTATATGCGATGAGCAATCGACATACGTTACATATTCCTTTCCTGTTCACATGCTCCGCTTCGAGAAAGAATTTACATATTAATAGTGTGTTCTTAATTTCTATCTCTATAGGAGAGATGAATTGAAATATTTGACCAATATCAGTGTATACTGATCCTCACCAACGGAGATTATCCGTCGCACATTAAATGTGAAAATTTGCCTTTCAGCGGTGATCGGTGCTACAGGTTCTCGACGAGAATCACATGTTGGTAAGGAAAAAGGACTGGCTACTCTCCGTCCGGTAGATATTTAAATATTTCAATGATAGTTGCCAAATATAACGTTACATGGCGTGGCGTCTATTTTTATAACGAGAGTAAAGAATTAAAGGAACTCTTTCAACAAATCCAAATGATTATCTGGTAGCGCTATCTGAGTCCACTTTTAAAAACTGTTATAAAACAACAAATAACATGATCTTGAAATTTTCTATTCTTCACATACATGAGTTCATAAACATGCAAGGTACATTTTTGGAAATTAGGTATTCAAACAAGCCGACGCTGGAAAAGCTATCAAAATGTAATTGATTTCCTCCAGATCTTTCTCTCCAAAATAACTCATTATAATCAACAATAATTATCTCTTGCATTTCTTCTTGGTTTCCTTAGTTTTAGTATTGCTTGGTGAAATTTTACATTCACATTTAGGTTCTGCAGGCTTTGCAAGTTTTCTCCCAGAGGATGCTCCGCTACTTGAACATTTACTAGAATTAGAGTTTGCAGGAGGTGGACATTTTGGTGGTGGGCACGGTGGAGGGCACGGTGGAGGACAAGGTGGAGGGCAGCTTGGAGGTTTGGGTGGAGGGCAGCATGGAGGTTTGGGTGGAGGAGGGCAGGATGGAGGTTTCGGTGGGGGACAAGGTGGTGGGCAGGGTGGAGGTGGGCATGGTGGTGGACATTTTGTCTTCGGCGGACATGGCGGAGGACAAGGAGGAGGTGGACATGGACAGGGAGGTGGAGGTGGACATCTTGGACACGGTTTCTTCGTTATAGGTCCACATATAGGTTTGTTAGGCGAGCAGTCTTGATCTTGAAGGTATTTCACGAAATCTATAAAAAGTGGGAACATTTTAAAATAACATCAAGATTTTCAAATTTATAAGTCATACCAATCATTCTAGTAGCGTAACCAACTTCGTTGTCGTACCAAGAAACAAGTTTGAAGAATTTTTCATTCAATTGTATTCCAGCGCTAGCGTCGAATACTGAGGAGCATTTACATCCTATAAAATCTGTAGATACCACATCTTCTTCGGTATATCCCAATATTCCTTTCAAGTGACAACTAGCTGCGTCTTGAACAGCGCATTTAATAGTTTCGTAGTCTGTGCAACTGCATAAACGCACTGTGAGATCTAATACTGATGCATCAACTACTGGTACTCTGAATGCCATACCTGAAAAAATGCACATGTTTCAAGGCAAATCTACTTATTTATTCGCGACTAAAAATACCCGTTATCTTTCCTTGTAAAGTTGGTATAATCTTTCCTACAGCTGAAGCGGCACCAGTAGCTGTTGGTATGATATTAATCATAGCTGATCTTCCAAGCCTCCATTTGCTCGCTTTCGATCCATCTAGCACTAATTGACTTTGAGTACAAGCATGTACGGTACTCATCAGAGCCTCTTCGACGCCAAACTTGTCGTTGAGTACTTTGACTAATGGTGCCAAGCAATTGGTCGTACAAGAAGCCATAGATACGATCTAAAAAATAAACAGAGTCGATTTCAGCTGGAGTTAAGGAGTGGCGCAGGTAAAGCTTCCGTTCTTTAATCTAACGTGATTGATTAACAATTAAAAAAGATAAATGCAGTTACCTTTTCTGAAGGATTATATTTATCCAAGTTAACTCCACATACATACATTGGAGCATCTTTAGAAGGAGCGCCGATTATTACTTTCTTGACTCCTGCCTCTATAAACACCTTTGCCTTGCCCATTTCATTGAATCTTCCTGAACATTCCAACAGCCATTCACCTCCAGCCTGGCACCAAGGTACCTATACAAAAATTCTTCTGATCATTCACTTCAAAATCAATTTCAATATTAAATACGCTTAGCGAGTTACTTTCCTATTATAGTCGTTGGGGGAGAATAATTTTAGTAGTAGTATCACGTAATTTTATTCCAGACTAAACATATTTTCCGATGAGCACATATGAAAATGGCACAACCTTATCTTCTCCAGAAACTGACATAGACCCTTAATACCACAGTATACCAAAACAACCAGTAGTGCATCTCAGCTTCGCGCATCGCTTGTACGCAATAATTTTATTTGGCCTTGAAACGGCCATTCGGGTTAAGATCATAGACTTATAATTATATATTATAAGTCTATGGTTAAGATACGAGGTCCGAATTAACTAACAGTTCTACTTTTTGGACAGGGAAGGATTAGTATAATTCAAAGTTGTTAAAATTATGTTTCGAAGAAAATGTTATTGAGTAGATTAGTGTTGTGAATATTATTTAATATACAATTTGAACATGTTACAAGGAAAAAACTCTAGAGAATTTAGAATCGGCAACAATAGCAAAACAAATTTTAATAAAACATAGGATATACTTACTTAAATTTCATAATCCAATAATATTTAATTACAAATTAAAAGATTACATTTCATTAAATATGACGCCAAATAATTAACTTATCCTCATTATAATAGAGATTATGCAAGGCCTAGACTAACAAAAATGAATCAGGGGGGTACTGCTAGGCAAACAGAATTCTATTACTGTAAGATAATATAACACTCTTCCAGTATTATGGAAAAACTTTCCACTTAAAAAATTAAAATTTATAGTGAGACAGTCGTTTGTAGGGCAGGCATTTTATGAGATGGAGGAGGTATTCGATTTTGAATCGCCCAGATCTTCATATGAAGATTGATTTACTCTTTTAAATTTAATTAAATAAATAAAATTCCATTTTAATTGTAAAATAAATGTAATCATGTTGGATTTATGTAAATTAATTTTAAACTTTCAGTGTGTAATGCGACCGTGTCTGAACATGTTTTGTTTGTTTATTTATAGAAGTAACTGGCATAATATTGTCTCCATAAATTTCTTTCTTTTTTATAATCTTTTTTGAAATTTCTATTTATGTGTAGGTATTTTTATTTCAAGTGTATAATATAATCGAACTCTTATATATTAATTTATAATAAATAAAGCAAGATTGTGCATAATTATATGGTCGTAGGTAAAATTGAGTACATCACTTGTGTGAAAAGTGCATTCAGCATTTTTATTCTCCAGATTTAGTCCTTAGTTACTTCGATTTGTCCAAAAAACTCAAAATAATCATGCTTTGCAGAATTGTTTTCATGTATTTGTATGATGAATATTCACTTATGCCTAAAAGAACTACTTTTCCCACTTTTTTCATTCACTCTTTGAGAAAAAACTCAGTTACTAGGAATCATTTAAGGAATTTAGAATATCCGTTTGTTTTCACCTGGATATAGTACCTAGGAGTATATTTGACTGTTTCAGCTCTCCTAAATATTTCCAATAATTGAATTTTTTTCTTCATGTGCAGAAACATCTTCGAATTAATCTCACAATCCCGCTAAACTATCAATTGACCACACCACAAGCCTAATAGGGCATGTTCACGATAGTTGACAGTTGACAATACCCCTGAGGAAAAACAATACTTAAACACGATCAATAATTATCAAACAACAAACAACTATTAACTTATATTATATACTATTAAATATGCAAGCTCAACCATTAAAATAACTTAAATACACTCAAGCAAAACCAAGTAAACTCAAACACGATCTATCATTACAAATCAGCATAACCTCACTATTAAGGGCGAGATCCGAATTGCATCCCAAAAATTCAACTTTTACCTGGCCAAGAAAAGGTCACATCCGAATTGCATCCCACCTCGAAAAAAGGTATTTACTAATTAATAACACCATTTCAGGTAAACTGCGCCGCAACGTTGCCAATTTGTGCTAAAATTCTTGAAATATAGTTTAAAAATCAATGTACCGATTAAAAGTTTAGGTAATTATTTGTATTTTATATATTTGGAAATAAATCAATTTAAATAAAAAGATACACATAAAAAGGATAAAAATGTATTAAACGTAAAATATCTAGTTAACATAAATAAAATAAACTTTTGCACTTAACATTTTTTTATGTAGATTATAGGTTAAGAGGTTCAATCTTTCATAACATACATAAAGGTACAATAATAACTAAAAATACCCTAAACCTTAGGTTTACACCTATACGAAACTGTTTTAACAAACTCAAACTTTGTAATTATATTTTCTTCTAGCTCTTTAATTTTCATTTTAATAAAATCTCGTTTTTTTAATACATTGGTGTGAACTTTTGGTATAAGGTGTACACTATTAATTTTTATGTATGTGTCGATCTGAAACTGCAAAAGTACATCTAAAAATACATTTATGTTTGGATGAGCACAGTAAAAGGATTTATTATACCTGGAGTGAAAAGATTCACAAGCATTTGTTGTTCGTTGAAGAGTTTCTGAATGTTCAGCCCAAATATGTGGCGGAAATGTCGCGTTGTCTTCTATATAATTTTCGACAAGATAGTCGCAAAATTCACTTAGTTTGTCATTTTCCGGCTGGATTGCAGCCAAGTCAAAAGCGTAAACTTCTCCAACATCTTTAGGGTCAAGAAAAGATAAACCAAAGATGTATGTCAAGTACTTCGAAATTTCGTCATATTGGCCTGACTTATTTTGATACGGAACTGATAAGCCAACCGCTTGAATTTTTCTATACCAGGATTGTCCCAAATGAAATTTACAGCCACGGATAGATGCCAAAGGAAAAGTTTCTGAAATTGCTTTATGAATTGCAATTTCAAAATCTGCGGTTATGGTTTTAGGGGCTAAAGGAATATTTAGATTTAAGCACTCTTCTTTTAAGTATTGAAAAACAAGAGAATATGTGAAAGAGAGTTTGTTAGGAAGTAAACAGAAAACGAGGGGAATATAGGTATTATCTTTTAAAGCATGAATGGTAAACAATTGTAGAAAATATTTTGGACAATACTGAAACGTACCATCCACGTAAAGATCTGAAGAAGAAGACAATAAATTAAGGTTGGTTTGACAAGAAAATAGAATGATGTTATTTTCTTTATCGTTTCTCAACAAGAAATTTTCATTTTTATTGGTCACGATGGGGACTACTTCAATTGAATTGTGAAATTCTGTTACGCTTTTTGGAACCTGTATTAAACCATTTGACGATCTTGCACTATGAATGTTTTTACGAATTCGTTCTACATCCTTAGTTGTTATAGTATCTATCTCCCTATTTTTTATTTCATTCCGAATTAATTTCATTGGCTTTTCACACATGTCACTTACAGCAGCACATTTAACAGAGTTACTAATGTTTTGTCTGTTTAAAATTTCCGCTGGCACTTTCTCGTGGTTGTGATTTAACACCGATTCAATTAATTCATCACTTACACAATTTGTTTTAAGAAAAGCTTTACAATTTCGTTTTGTACATTGCCACCTCTTCACCGTATCTTTACCTAACATTTTTTGAAAACAGAATGTATACCCCTGAATAACAATTTAAATTTTACCCTTTTCACTTAAAACCGTATTGATCTCCATATTTTCACCAAAATCACACAATATATAACTACAAAATGTTACTACGATCTTTGCGAAACGAATCAGAATTTTGAACTACTGGTAAAGTATAAGCGTCAGCCCTTTTTAAATGCAACCATCAAACTTAATCTCTACTTAATACCCCATTAGTATTTAGTATTAAGTAAACATTTGTTTATGTGTCAATAAACATTTTGAATGTTACAATTGATTAAGTATTATTTAGTATTAAGTAAACATTTGTTTATGTGTCAATAAACATTTTGAATGTTACAATTGATTAAGTATTATTTAGTATTAAGTAAACGTGACAACGCTGTTGGTTATTATCAGAACATACATTAGTTTTGCTGCTAAAATAAAATTGGTTAATGGGATGCAATTCGGATGGTCGTGGGATGCAACTCGGATGGTAAAAATTCTACCTGCTCTTAGCGGGATGCAATCCGGCCGTCGCGCTATTAAGTACCTACCACGTGCTCTGTACGCTTTGCTTATTGTTTTTCCTCAGGGGTATTGTCAAAATAGCTTGTGACATGGACATGCCCTATTTGTGACGCTTAGCTACATAGTATAAGATTTTATAACCTATAATTATCAAAGGGAAATAATTATGCTTGAAGCACAGATTATAGAGAGAACATATACGAATCCCGGTAAAACATCAAACTCTTTTTAGCTCCTTGGACCTTTAACTCGGTATGGCCGCGATGTTGCCAGTTTAAAATATTTTCTGAATTTCTTACCAAATTGCAGTGATGACTCTGGGACAATAACAATTTCTAGTGCCGGATCTAGTTTTTTTGGAAGTTTCCACTAAATCTTTAAAACTGCGCCATGAATTAAAACAATAATCATAATCGAATATATATTTATGTATTTATAAAATACCTATATGTGCATTCCTATGATTTGTTATAAATAGTCATTACTCTTGTGAGATTGATTAATAAAAACATTTTTAGATAACACAAATAATTACAAAAATCAACCAAATTTTGAAGTACAAATAATTCTCAATTCATTTATTATCAAAGGGAATACAATATACACCTATGCAAGGGAGAATTTTGATAATAATTTGTAGCACCAAAGTTAATATCAAAAACTTAAAAATTTCTTTTATCATAGGCCGGGATATTAAATTAAATACTCCCATCCCTTGGGAATCGAAAGAACTTTATTTTTCTTTCCGAATAAAATATAAGAACTATTTTTATTTCAAGATAATTAAAACTTTCAGTGTTAAAAGGGAACATTTTCCTTTAATAATTTTGTGATTTTCCATGTAAAACTGTATGATTCAGCGGAATATTCGTTTTAACACATTTAATTTAGGATAAGTTATCAAACAATCTAAAACTAGTATTAAACACAAAGTGTGACTAAGTTAACCGAAATCATTTCATTTTAATTCCGCCAAAATAATTTCAACTTTAATATTTTAACGATATATTTAGAGATTTACTAACCTTTTTGGGATCGCTTTCATGAAACAATTTAATTTTCATTCTATTCACTATCAAATGCTTATCATCGTAACAAATTTTCCCAAAATATCTTCCATGAGTAGAATCGTGTTTAAACAGATACGCCATGTATGCTGGCTCTTTGATGGAGGGGTCGTTAATAACATTTATCTCTGCATCGTTTTCAATAGCTGCCCTTAATACCATTCGACCGATACGGCCGAATCCGTTTATTCCAATATTCATAGTCACTTAAAATTTCATGAATTCAGTTTCCAAACGAGAAATTATTTTATGAAACGGATGATGGATGACAACTGGAATTTTTCGTTAAAAGTTGTGATGACAGTCAAGACTGTTACAGATAAATAGAGTGAAGTGAGGGGATTTTCGAAATTTCAGATTAAATCTAACTAATAACTAATCTAACTATAATATTCGTATTCCATTCAGATAATTTCGTAAACCAATAGAAAATTCTATCTCTTATAATGGTCAGCTAAACTTTTTTAGCGATTCACTGGTGTAGGAAATAAAAATTGGCAACGTGGCTCATCAAATATTTTCGCTTGACTTTTTTTCGGTAGCTATCTTCACACGTATTTTTAGGTTAGGTTAACCCCTCCTAACAGCCAGTTTCACAATCATGGGAAAATTTTTGGATTAAGTAACCTAACCATTAGAACATATTTCACAATCATCATTTAACTAATGGTCAGATAACTTATGAAATTATATTAACTTTTGTTGCGTTGGTATGAAAACCATCGAAAGTACCTATGATGTTTTATGTCAAATGAAAGGAGAAAGAAGACCGTTGGAGGTTATGTTTTACAGTTTTTATACTGGCACCTATGACTGGAACTACCAAACTACCCCACGCTTCAATTGTAGGATGGGCCTCCTCAATATCTTCCAACAGACTTTCTACTGTCCACTTCGACAAACGAAATCTGCATAAAAAATCGTGACTTAGAAATAATCACGTCTTGAGTGAATAATTTTTGGCTGTCTGACTTCATCGCCACTGCTATAGGCATTAACATCGTACTCTTTCATATTTCTAATTGTTTGTAATTGAAAATAACAATATACAGTTTTAAAATTTGACAGTTGATGCAGTTAACTATCATAAATTAGGTTAGATTTCCTTAGTTAGCACAGTTACCTTTACTTTGGGTTGCAGTTAAATTTTCCAATGGTTAACCTACACTTATACCCTTGACCACATATTGTGAAACCCAAATTTTGTCGTAGCCATTGGATACTTTTTAACCATGATGTAACCTATTATTGTGAAACTGGCTGTAAGAAGCATTTAGAAGTTGTCACATAGTTATATCACAGAGTACACCATCTAACAAGAGGCGAATGAAAGCCGTTTTCGTGATCGCAATTTTCTGTGCACATGCGTGAAATATGTAGTTTATCTGTCAGTGTCAAGTCGACACATGGTCGACACTTCCGTTCGTTCGTTCCCGTCAGTTACTCAGTACTCTGTGGTTTGGTTGTCACTGCCTTAGTTAGATGGTGTACTCTGTGGTTTTATGTAGTTTATCTGTCAAAGTCTCGACGTATTTCCGTTCGAGTCCAACTTCAAAGGAACCGACAAAGCTTTCGTCTCTTGTTAGATGGTGTACTCTGTGGTTATATGCTGCGACTCAGTTTGGTATCAAGCCGCTGTCCAGCATTTGGTATTTTATTCTCATTGCAAAAATCAATTTAAAGAATTCTTAAGCCAAATATTTTATGAGAAAACTGGAAATTATTGATTACTCCTGGATGTTTGCAACTTTCACAACAGATACGTAACATAGCTAAAGATGAAGTTAGCCACTTTCTGATTGGATGTTTCATGAACTAATAGCCAGTTACAAAAAGGCCATTCGAATTTGAAGTTTGAAAAACTGTCAAAGACTATAACATATAAGGGCTGGTTTACAATAGTGGTACAAACTAAGAGTAAGCCTACTCTCGACTCTCGGTATAAGATGTTTTCTAGCGTTTTACAAAGCAGGTATAAGTTTAACCATGGAATAGGATACTCGGAATGTAAGGTTTGTATTTATATTGTATTTTTGATTGTATGATTAAAACAACGTCTTTAATAATTCTACATGTGCTTTACTTCGTTAGCTCCTTGGCTGATATTTTACAACTGAATCCTTAACTTAACTGACCTCTGGTCTCGAACCAGTATGATGTGCAACCACACGTGATTCCACAGCAACCACTCGTGATCCCACATCCCCCTTTTTATAGGCTACAAGTTCAGTTTCTGAGGCTTTTTTGTTTTTCGGTCTGAAGATGTCGTTTTCTCCTTACTAAGAAATGATTGCTGTACTTGAGTTGAGACTTACATCTAAATTAGAATTATTTACAATACAATTGTGCTCTGGGTCGTTTGTGTTGTTACTATTATTGTAATTGATTCCTATGGATTCATTCGAGTCTTCCCAGTTTGCTTCACTTTCAGTATTTTCACTTCTTTCTTCGTTGTCATTAGTTGCACTTTTTTCACTTTCACTATTATCCTTTTTTTTACCGTCACTTTGTTTTGTACTTCTATTTCGTTGGTTAACTAGGATGATGGATAAAAACTGTGAATTGATTCATTTTAAAAATTCAAGTTCATTTATTACTTACCTTTCCAAATTCATATCCCGAACATTGTTCGAAATAATTAACATTTAAAAAGAAATCTTTGTGATAAAGAATCCTATTAATTTAAATAGGTATATTATATTCCCCTAATTACCCCTGTATAGTTTAAAATAAAATAAGCTTTTCGAACTTCTCTGGTATCTACCGGTCTCGTTATTGACAACAAAAACGAGTAGTAAACATAATTTATGAGAGCGGCGTCCGTTTGGGACAGCAACTTGAACCAAATCGCCCTGGAGTGAGACATCTTATATTTTTATTATGTAATCTTTTGCTGCGCTCATAAATTCATTCAAACAAACTTATGGCGGCTCTTTTTATTTTAACGCTGAGCTCGTAATTATTGTAAACTAAATCCCAAAGCGTGAAATTAAACCACAAACGTGAATATTATATTGGGACACTTGTTCAATAAGCACAATATTATGTTTTGTTGTTTACGGAGGCATTTGTTGCGTCTATTATACCTATTTACTTTTCGATACACTACTACAAAGAAATATAACAATGTTGTTTGTGTAAGTGTAAAAAAAATTATTTAGATAGTGGCGCAGCACACTTCGCACACATGGGCGGCGCGGCTCGGGATTTCGGCTTATAGATCTTACAGATGTTTTCAGAATTCCACCATAAAGGAGCTACTAGTCTCCGAGACTTCTCTCAGGAACTAGGTTAGGTTAGGTTTGTGGTGAGTGGGTCTATAAGGCCCTCCACTGCGACTCACAAGAGTCTATTGTGGCTCACACCTATTCAGATTTCACCAAACAAATTCAGCTTCTTAAAAGCCGATTATTTTATTTGGTGAATGATATTTCAGGTCCGAGGGCGAGAGAGAGACCCTGCCAAACATCAGATACCTGATTCGAGCCGCGGCGGGGCAGGCACCAATTATATGCTCTGCTGTTTCATCATCTTCCAAACAAAGACGGCAAGTCGGATCTTCCGACAGTCCAAGTTTTAGCATATGATGATTCAGATGACAGTGGCCTGTTAAAAGGCCTGTTAGACAACGTAGGTCATGCCTGCTATGGTCTAACATTTGTTTGGAGACATACTTCGAAGGATGTATAAAAGCCTTTGAATGAACCAATCCTGGTAAATTATGCCAGAAGTCTCTTCTTGCTGTCCAGGTATTTACTGTTTGTTTGGCATAACTTATTGCGATGCCAATTATGGGTTCTGGTCCGATAGAAACACGTGCGGTACCCCCCCCCTTGCAAGAAAGTCTGCCTTCTCGTTTCCCTCCATGCCAGAATGGCCAGGGATCCAGACCAGCAATACTTATTATTTAATATTGAGTTCTCCTATTGAGGAGAGTCTTTTTGGCAGTCTAAAACCAATTTCGACGTTACACGGCAAGAGCTAAGTGCTTTTAAAGCCGCTTGGCTGTCCGAGAAAATTTTTATTGTTCTATGTATGAGATTGGCTTGCTCCACTCTCTCCACACATGAAACAATGGCGTAAATTTCCGCCTGAAATACGGTTGCATAGGATCCTAGAGAGGTTGAAATTTTTGTCCTAGGTCTGCGCCCGTATACACCTGCACCAGAGCCTGAGGGTGTTTTTGAGCCGTCTGTGTACCAACAGCTGTCTGCTCTTAATAGTTCATCCTTACGGAGGACCCATTCATCTCTATTTGGAATTAGGACGGTGTAAGGCAGGTCGTAGTTTACTGTTGGAGGCATTATGTCAGAGGTCATTCCCAGAATACTGTGACTTTCACTGTCCGCTAGTATTCTGCTTCGTTCTGCATAAGCCTGATTTGTGCATTTAGAAATATGTACAATTCTTTATGCTGTCCATCTTGCCTCTCTTTCCAAAAATATATGGAGAGGAGTTAGATCCAGAAGGATTTCCATGGCTGCTGACGGTGTGGAGCTGATAGCACCAGTGATTGCCAGACAAGCCTGTCTCTGTAAACCAGAGAGCTTTTTGCTTGGGCCGTTCACTCTAAAGCTTTTGGCCACCAGGCAATAGCTCCATATGTGATCATTGGTTTAACAATCATCACATATATCCAATAGATTTGTTTGGGTCCCAAGACCCAAGATTTTCCACAAATCCTGCGACATGTCCACAAAGATAGTCTGGCCTTATGGATAACTTTTTCCAAGTGAGCGTTCCAAGAAAGTTTCTTATCTAGGATAGTCCCCAAATATTTTACTTCCGCTGCAAATGGAATAACCTCACCATTGTAGGAAAGTGGTGGAAGATCCTCCAACTTCCTTTTTCTAGTGAAGGGAACTATTACAGTTTTGCAAGGGTTAACAGACATCTGTTCCCTCTGACACCAACTGTGGACATCGTCCAACGTCTTTTGGAGGATATTATATGCTACCCTTCCTGACTTGGTCCTTGCCAAGATGACAAGGTCGTCTGCATACGCTTGCAGTTGTACCCCTTCTCTTTCGAGATCGCTAAGCAAGTTATCCATCAAGAGAGACCACAGTAGGGGAGATAGTACTCTGCCTTGTGGGCATCCCCTGGAAACCTTAAAGCTGATGGTCTCGTTCTGAAGGGAACTCTCAGGAACTAAGTAGAAGTGAGGGGGCACAATAGATCTTTTAGGTCTCAGTGAATGTTACCCCAATACCTACATACATAGATAGTACCTTCCAGGATTTGGGCAAAATTAAAACAAAAAACACTGGTTTTATATTTTACAATAAGAACAAAGTTTTGTTCTGGCAATACTCAAATAAAAAACAATTACTGACATGAAAAAATCAAGCTCTCCTAATTAGAATGTTTAGCTATAGTCTCCTCAATCCACTTTTTATAGTGTCCCACTTTAACGTAAACCCCTGGCTTGTTGGCGTAACCACAATGTTGACCCCATGAAGTTATACCATAAAGCGTGAACACACCTAAAAGACAAAACTTGATAAAACGTTGAATCATAAATAAACTTTTTTTATAACCTTGGTCCAAGCAAGCCAAAGGTCCTCCACTATCACCATCGCAAGCGTCTAAGCCACCGTCCATAGAGCCGGCACATATCATTCCATCCGTAAGAATGTTACCGTAGACGTGCTCCATTTTGCAAATATCTTGAGAATGGATAGGAATCCAAGCAGCCAAAAGATTGTGAGAAACACCTTAAATTAAGCAATACTTTTACAACTATTCACTTTTTTAATAGAAAACTTACTTGAGCTACCACTTTTTATCGAACCAAATCCAGAAATTGTACAATTCAATTTCTTATTATAATCAGTATCAGCATCTGCTAAACAAATGGGTTGCACATCATCATTCAATTCAAATCCGGAACTTTTAACTTTAATCAACGCTATGTCATTGTTCAGCTTGTGGCCTTTTCTGAACATTTCATGTATGAAAAATTCATCGATGTATTTTTGTTGTTCGGTACCTTCGTTTTCGTTAGTGTCGTATTCTCCTGCTACTATTATATAAGCGCCTTTTGTGTAACCTTGCAAGCAGTGCGCAGCCGTAAGCACCCATTTGCTGGAAATTATTATAGCTCCACACCAATGTGCAGATTTTTCTTTGACTCGAACTTTTAATGCTGCCTGGAAAAGTATTTAGTTCCAAGATTGGTTCAATAGAGGAAAGAAAGTAGCAGCTGATATACAGACCTGCCATGGATAATCTCCTTTCTGGGCTACACCTCCTCCAATGACTCTAGCTTGGATCAAATCATTTATAGCAAATTGATTGTCTTTTCTGAAGCCACAATTTCTTGGAAGACCTTCTTCTATGCGCGCTGGTAGATTAGAATGACGCTCAATCTGTAAAGGTTATTTTTAACAAATAGGTCATTCCATGTCAAATTGCCGACCAGTATTTGAAATCAACCCCTTCAGATTTGGATACATTCTGGTCAAAAGCTCTCATCTCGGAAACTAAAAACTTCTGACCAAAAATTCGTTCAAGTCTAAATGGATCGATTCCAACTATTAGTCGATTTGACGTAAAATGACCCAAAAATAATAAAAATAATATCAATATTTATATACCTTGACTTCTTCAACATCCTGTGAACAAATGACTCCAACGTCTTCGCTATGTTCACAGTTGTGTTCTCCCCAATTCCAATGGGTACATTTATTCAACTCTGTTTCGTTTCCAAAACATGACACTTGGTCCAACCAAATCGGTCCATATCCTTAAAAATGTTTGGTTATACTGGGTGTTTTCAAATGACATTTACAACGTTTGCATCTCGTAAAATTGGACAAAATGATATACGAATTAAGGGGTCCAGTACATATACTTTTCGAAATACAGGGTGTTAAGGTTTTGAAAAATTAAATGTTTTAATTCGATAACTTTAAAATGGATGGATAAATTGATTTGACATTTGGAAGGTGTATTTTAAATGTAAAAGGGCATATTTCGATGGAAAAACATATCTCAATATTTATCCAGTGGTGTTCATTTGGAAGAATATGTTACCTTTACCCTCACATTTTTTACGCCACTGACTTTTGAAGCAAATTTTATTCAAATTTGTATTCTTCAATGGTTTTCACATGAAAAACGCATGACCTTCACATATCAAAAAATTTGTGGTTATTAGGATATTCAATGATTTCATGAAGTCCGCAAGATCACTTTTTAATAATTAATTTAAAAAAAAAAAAATTTCTTGTATTTTTTTCAATAACTACCAAGTTCTCATGGTTAGAATATATAACAGGAACTGATATATGAAACAGCAATGCAGATGCAGAAAAGATTGCTGAGAATATTTGTCCAAACTTGTGATTTTATTAAAAAAATAATTAAGCAGCCAACAAATTACAAGAGATGTTCAAAATTTTGTCAACTACATTTATACATAATTTGCAACGTTTTCTTATCGAAAATAGCATACCTTGGTAAGACTGGCAATTGCCGGAAATAATTGCTGTAGCTGCATGGATTCTTTCTATTTCTTTTAAATAAATTCACTAGTTGGGACAAATATTTTCAACAATTTTTTCCGAATCTTTTAAATGTATTGCTGTTTCATAAATCAGTTCCTGTTACATATTCCAACCATGAGAACTTGGTAGTTATTGAAAAAAATACAAGAATTTTTTTTTTAAATTAATTATTAAAAAGTGATCTTGCGGACTTCATGAAATCATTAAATATCTTGATAACTACAAATTTTTGGATACGTAAAGGTTTTTCGTTTTTCACTTGAAAACCATTGAGGAATACAAATTTGAATAAAAAATTGCTTCAAAAGTCAGTGGCGTAAAAAATGGGAGGGGAAAGGTGACATAGTCTTCCAAATGTACACCAATGGATCAAAAATTGAAAAAAAATTTTCCATCAAAATATGCCCTTTTACATTTAAAAACAACCTTCCAAATGTCAAATTAATTTATTCATACATTTTAAAGTGATCGAGTTGAGACATTTGATTTTTTAAAACTTCAACACCCTGTATTTCGGAAAGTAAATGTGCTGGACCCCTTAATCCCTATATCATTTTTCCAATGTTACGAGAGGTATCTACATGCAAACGTTGTAAGTGTCATTTGAAAACACCCTAAATACAAATATTAAACCTAAGTAATTTTTTCCTTGGAACTTTCCCTATTATAGGCGTAGGTAGGTGCACAAAAAGTAACCCACACTGTTTTTGTTCAATCTTAAATCAATTCAAACCTTCGAACTTTCAAACCTTATAACCACTCACCATATTGACTATTGACTATATCTGAACTGGTACACTGATGGCTCTAAAACAGACTCTGGAGTAGGAGCCGGAATATACGTGGTACAAGAGAAGATAACGATCTCTCTAAGCCTAGGGAAACATGCTACTGTCTTTCAGGCAGAGGTAATGGCGGTGCAATGCTGTGCAGAAGAGTTGATGAGACAGGGGGTGGATAACCAAAGAATCGTCATCTACTCCGAGAGCCAAGCAGCACTCAAGGCGATACTCTCATATAGGATAACATCAAATCTGGTGTGGGGGTGTCGCAAGGCCCTCAGCAAACTAGGTAGTCATAATAGAGTGACCCTAGCCTGGGTACCAGGCCACCAAGGAATAAAAGGCAATGAAGATGCCGATGAATTAGCCAAGCAGGGAGCAGCGGAGATTATGATAGGGCCAGAATATTCCGGTGGAATTGCTGAGTGCCTAAGTAAAGAGAGCATCTACAAATGGATAAATAACCAGGCGCTGCGCTGGTGGTATCAAACCCCAGGACTAAGGCACGCAAAATTATTCACACGACCTACTATGTCAAAGTCGAGAAATGACGGGGATGATGGACATTGACCGGACATTGTAGGCTGAGGAAACATATGCACACAATTGGCCTAGAAGATGACAGCCTATGCAGGTTCAGCCAGGAAGACGACGCAACCGCGGAGCATAAAATCTGTGAGTGCGAAGGCCTAGCAAGAGTGCGGTTTCACATACTCGGAGAAGAAAAACCGAGGGTAGAGAGGGAGGCGGTATCCAGCCTATTAAGTCTAATAAAAAGAATAAAGCTAGATATCGAGCTTTGAATATGGAAAGGACCACAATAGATCTGCAAAGGTCGCAGTGGGATAGGACAAAGAGCCACTCCAATTCCAATATAATTTAATCTACTATATTGGTGGGTCCTGACACTAAGATATCCTCAAATCCTTAGGCAGCTGGCTAGATACAACTAAATAACTTTGTTGTGGGTGCTGGGGCATAAAGCAGTGATCGGTAATCAGAAATGGTCTCCCAAATGTACTTCTTCCATTTTACTTGGACCATTTTGTGGTATCTCAATAAACTGCATAGTGGTAGAAGTCAGAAAAAGGGAAAAGAAATTTAGTGCAGCCTACTGGAAACTGATCTCAGAGTCACGGGAATTTTCATTGGATACATCTCTTGAACTAGAATATAGATGTGGGTTGAACACAAAAGAGCTTATAGGTCGTATTATGGTAAACTGGGCCAACTAGATCCTCTTATAATCTTATCTAAGTCCACTTTATCAAAACATTTTCAAAACAACCAATTTTCCAATACATTTTCTAACTAACCTTATCGGATCAAAATAAGCTCACCTGCTCCAAAGTATCCATCCTTTTTGACATAACTGTGACCTTTATAACCTAAAAATTTACAAACAACCTTAGCAGCATCTTCATTGAAATCATCATCGCAGACAGTGCCCCAAATTCCATTATGTTTTATTTCCAGCCTTCCTTCCCCAGGATAACTTCCACCCACTAAACGTAGATCAGTTGGAGACTATAAAATGAACCAAATTATGACTATAGATGTTAAAAAATATACAGAGTTCGGCAAAAGTCCGGGACAAGACAAATATCGAAGAAAATATAAATTTTTTGAAAAATCTGTCCATTCCACAAATGTTTTCTCCAACTTAAACTATAATTTTAAAATATTTTGAAATATACAGGGTGTGGCGTATCAAAGTTATATTTTTTCTCATTGAACATCCTATATTTTATTGCATTTTCTGATTGCCCCTAAGAAATATGATACTCCGTCATAATGGTTCCCTATACCTAAATACAGAGGGTTCCGAGTTATGCTGACTTTTTTGAAAATGTGAACATTTCGAAAAAAAATTAATAACTCATTGACATAACAAATTCTAGCGAATATTCTCTTACATCTAAATAGTTAGACATTCGTTGAATGTATTCCATGATAGAGTACCAAATATCTCTTTACAGGGTGTTCAGAATTTTCAGTTTCATTATTAGATCATTCAATGTGCAGTATCAGGCTTATTTTAAATGGAACACCCTGTATTTTAATAATTGATCATTTTCAAAAAAATGTCCTCTTTCGAATGGTATAAGCGTGTCCTATACCTAGGTATTATATTTTTCGTGAAATTTACATATTTCTTAAATTTTATGCTAGATTGATTTTGAAACATCTGCAATTCTCTCTAAATTTCAAACTAATGATCTTGGCATAGTTGTTGTAAGAAACTAAATAGATCATGTTTCAAGCATTCAGAAAATATAGGGTTCTGCTATCCTATACCGAGTGGTTATAAAAATATAGCCAGTCTTACAGAAAAATCAATATACACTTTCATGAAATAACAAAAAACAAAAAGTTTATAACTTTTGTTGTTAGTTCCGTTTTTATCCATGTTGTATTTCAATGTTCTAGATGATAATAATTAAACCAATCTTCAACATAACACTCGTTTTGTGTGAAACTTTTTTGTTAATTCATAAAATGTCTCCAAGTGGATAGTATTTTTTCTGTGAGAGTGGTTACGTCTTTTTAACCACTCGGTATAGGATAGCAGAACTATATATTTTCTGAAGGCTTGAAACGTGATCTATTTAGTTTCTTACAACAACTATGCCAACATCATGAGTTTGAAATTTAGAGAGTTGCAGATGTTTTAAAATCAATCTAGCATAAAATTTAAGAAATATGTAAATTTCACGAAAAGTATAATACCTAGGTATAGGACACGCTTATACCATTCGAAAGAGGGCATTTTTTTGAATATGATGAATTATCAAAATACAGGGTGTTCCATTTGAAATAAGCCTGATACTGCACATTGAATGATCTAATAATGATACTGAAAATTCTGAACACCCTGTAAAGAGATATTTAGTACACAATCGTGGAATACATTCAACGAATGTCCAACTATTTAGATGTAAGAGAATATTCGCTAGAATTTGTTATATCAATGAGTGATAAATTTTTTTCGAAATGTTCACATTTTTAAAAAAGTCAGCGTAACTCGGAACCTCTGTATTCAGGTATAGGGAACCATTATGAAGGAGTGTCATATTTTTTAGGGGCAATTAGAAAATGCAATAAACTATAGGGGGCTCCATAATAAAAAATATAACTTTGATACGCCACACTTTATTGGAACACCCTGTAAATTTCAAAATATTTTCAAATTATAGTTTAAAATGGAGTTAAATTTGTGGTATAAAAAGATTTTCCAAAAAAATTCATATTTTCTTCGATATTTGTCCGGTCCCGTACTCTGTATAAAAGTTACCTCACAATGTTGAACAGCTTCATCAGACTCATCGGCGCAATCATCTACACCGTCACACACGAAATCGAAAGGAATGCACTCGTTGCCAGAATCGCATTTCCAAGCATCATCACCGCATTTTTCTTGTGGTGTTTTACAAACGACTCCAGCAATTTCCTGATCTCTACAGTTGTGTATTCCCCAACCAGGAAAACTACAATCAATTAGAGACGATTCGTTTCCGATGCAATTAAGATCGTCGATCATATACATAGTATTGGATTCCTTTAGATCCTTCGCGAATTGAGATTGTCCTTTGATTTCCGCCGCTCCCAAAGCGAACCCTAATTCTCTGCATATGACGTTAGCGTCTACTATACTGAAATCATCGTCGCAAATATAACCGGTACTATTAAAAGCTGAAAAAAAATTATTATTAACCTGATAGTCCAGTAACTGAACACCTGAAAATATCGAAAGCACCCGAAAAGTCGCTGAAGACTTCACTTTGGGCTCAATTTGTAGGTCACGGCAGGTGTTTTTGAACGAGAAAAAACGCGATTGAGTTTACGGAAAACGGGTTTCTTGCTAATATCTGGCTAAACATGCGAATTAGAGAATTTTTCTTCCTATAAAAAATGAGAATCGTCTTATTATCTACAAAAGTGATTCCCATCACTTTTGTCGAAAATTCGATAGTTATCGAGATAATGAGACCTAGAAGTCTGCTCATTTCAGCTACTGATGCTCTGCCTGCAGGAATTCTACTGTCTATGCATTAACTTGTAACCGGGCGGACGAATTGTTCCATAACTCGGCAAAAAAGTGACATTTTCCGATGATTCTAAGTTCAGCACAATGGGAAGACTCTTAACTATCATTCCATGTGACTTGCAGCTCGTTCGTACTTGACAAAAATATTTAAAAAAGCAGTCAAAGTTTTTTTCCACAAGATTTTGAGACTATTTCATTAATTTGTTCATATTTAAAAAAATAGTCTTTCATTCTAATTTTTTATAATGGAACCCTTAGGAGGTCTTGAATGATCTCAGAATTTTTTTTTATATCTTTTTTGCGTTTTGATAAAAAATTGATTTGTTTATTTATTTATTTTAAAAAAAAGTCCGGTTTTCACCGGTGTGATCAATTTCCCTGATTTCTGGAAAATTATTGGATTTTATCAAAAATCAAAAAGTTTGTTTGAAAACTAGACATTCTAAGCTTTAAAATGATGTGCATTGAAAAGCAATATATAGGATGATAAGTTTTTAAATCGCGCTTGTTCAACAGATTGTACAGAACTCGGAGAACGGCTGAAAAATGTAAATAAAGAAATCATAGTCCAGTCTACAAGTTGAAAAACGTGAAAAATAGAGATGAAGCTCCTAAGAGTATGAGCTAAAAAAATAACAAAAACAGCAATATATATCAAAATATAACGGTACTTAGAATTTGTTCATAACAAATTAAGTTAACAAACAATGAAATTATTGATAAAAAATATTTTTTTTCATTTACCTATGAAGAAATGCCAATTATGATTTTTAAAGAGAAAATCATTCCTCAACTAATTATTTAAACAATCGAAATATAAAAAAAAACGGTTATAAAAAATAAAAAAATTTATTTAAGAAAAAGAATATTTTTTTAAAATCAATATTTTTCCAAGACAACATAATGGTAAAAAAAATTCCTTTAAATATTAAACTTGTCTATTTGTTTATAAACAATTTCTTAACAAATGATGTAAAAACATTTTTTCCAATGATACTTAATGCCATTGTTGCATACGAAAACAGCAATAATATAACATTTGTTTGAAAAATTTTTTTCAATAACATTCCTTGGACTTTTTATTTTTTTGTTAACTTTGAAAAATTATTAATAACAAAATAATTAACTTTAATAAACTTTTATCGCGGTATCTTGTTAAGTATATATATATATAAGAAGAGCTCCACAAAGCCAAACATTTTTAGGTTTATTATTTAAACTTTTATGTCGTCATTTATGAAAACGGAGATAAGAAAAAAATTCGTTAATCAACAATTGCATAACTTTTTGAAAAATTGATTTAAAATTTTTTTTCCTACGGGCATACATTCTTTCAAGTATCTGGATGATACCATAATTTATTTAAATTTTTAAATTCATATTTGTTACTATAAAAAAATAATTTTCTGTGGTACGCCGTGTTTAGCGTCAGAGCACCCATGCCGTAATCGCTGCACGGAGCGTTAAATTAAAACTTTTAAAAATAGAGGTAGAGTTCCGGGAGCTGGAACTTTTTTTTCGGAAATTTCCTCCCCTTTTAGGACCTTTTTTCCAAATATCGTAAATATTAATGGTTATTAACAAAAACCTAAATACCTCTTTTTTTCATCTTATTTTGTTAATAACAATTGCAATTTTCTACGTACAGTAAAATCCTCAAAACACATTTTTTTAGAGGTCATTCCGAATCCAATGAGCTATTGCTCATATTTTTAGGAGCTTTATCTCTTTTTTTCACGTTTTTCAACTTGTAGACTGGACTAGACTCAATTATTTATCAAAACGCAAGAAAGATATTACAAAAAATCTCTGAGATCATTCAAGACCTCCTAAGGTTCCATTATTAAAAAAAATTAGGATAAGACTATTTTTTTCAAATATGAATAAATTATTGAAACAGTCTCAAAATCTTGTGGAAAAAAAATTTGACCGCTTTTTAAAATATTTTTGTCAAGTAAGGACGAGCTGCAAGTCACATGGAATGATAGCTACGGATCTTCCCATTGCAATGAACTTCATCATCGTCGGGAAATGTCAATTTTTTGCAGAGTTATGGAACAATTCGTCCGCCCCCTGCATTAGACAGCAGAATTCCTACAGGCAGAGTAGCAGCTGAAATGAGGAGACTTTCATGTCTCATTATCTCGATAACTATCGCATTTTCGGAAAAAATGATAGGGTCCATTTCTGTAGATAATAAGACGATCTTCATTTTTTATTGGGAAAAAAATTCTCTTATTCGCATATTGAGCCAGATATTGGCGATAAACCCGTTTTCCAGGGTTAAGGGGGCCATTTCCCCTCCCTACCGTAAACTAAATCGCGTTAAGTTCTTTCTCGTTCAAAAACACCTACCGTGACCTAAAAATTGAGCCCAAAGAGAAGGACTTTTCAGGAGCTTTGTCTCTTTATTTACTGGACTATGAACAATTGACAGAAATACAGTATTACCAGTAACTTCGACACGTCCTGAATTCTTCTCGTTGGATCCTACTAATCTAACCTTGTAGCCAAACTTTTCAGGACCACAATATTTCTCATCTTCTCTATCTTCACAATCAGTGTATCCATCGCATAAATGATCTTTCGTTAAACATTTCTTATTTTTACATTCGAAATATTTAGATGTATCCGAGCAATCTATTGATCCAGCTTTCAGTTCGTAATAATCGCTTGATTGGTAGGCTTGTAGTGCTCCTGACATTCCAATATTCTTATCTGACAAAAAACAAGTTCTGTCAGGTCTTCTGTAGGTGAAAGATCTGCAGGTGAATTTTCTATTTTGGATGCACAGTACTGCGCAGGTGGAGTGAGTTATATTTATGTAACGCTGGTTTTCTGGTACTACTAGTTTGGAGTTTTTTGTGGTTATAAATCTGTCTGTATATTCTTTGCAGTTGAGTTCGTCTTTACCATCAGAACAATCCTAAAAAATTGAAGGGAAATGAAATTGCTATCCAAAAAGATTCTGGCGACAAAACATATCTCTGGAAAGAAATCTCAGGGACAGATAAGAAATATATTTTTCACGGGATAAACCTATCTGCATGGACGAGGAGGAAACACCTCACATACTATCTTATAATGTGAATCACTGCCTGATGTAAGACTAGAGCGTCCAAGAGATCATTTCTCCAAGTAGAACAGAGGTCTCGATGCATATGACTGGTGGTGCCGAACAAATCAATCAAATCTTCTGGTGAAAACCAACTGGGATGTAAAAAGAGTGGCTGCTACCTAAGTTCAAAGAATGCGTCTTTGGTCTGGTTGACAAAGACGACACATAAGAATGCAATGATGAGACTAGGCAACATGCAAAGACTTGCTTGTCTCAGTATTGCAGGGTGCATGATGAGAAGCACGCCAACGGCAACACTAGAAGGCTTAATTGGCCTTCCTCCATTACACCTCGTGATAATGGTGGAAGCAAGGATAGGACTATTTAGACTGCAAAATAACCTAAGCATCAAAGTAGTTAGATCAGGACACATATCCATTGATGACATCATAAGACTATATGGCCACTTCTCCCCAGTCCTGAATATGAGGTACAAATGCCTCACAGAAAGGACTGGCAAGACCTGAGCATACCCCTGAGGAGAGACCTGATACACAGACGGGTCACAGACTGGGGAAGGGACAGGAGCAGGGGTGTATAGTGAAGTGAGGAACACAAAATGTTCCTTCTCACTAGGATAACATACTTCTGTATTTCTGGCGGATATTTATGCTATCCTAGAATGTGTCAGAATTAAAAAACATAGGACTGACACTCATAGGATAAACATACTAACTGACAGCCAAGCAGCCCTTGCAGCTTTAAATAGCCGCAAGGCAACATCCAGACTAGTAGCAGAATGCCAGAGGGACTAAATGAACTAGCGAACCACATTAAAGTAAGATTAGTGTGGGTGCCGGGACATAACGGTATTTCTGGGAATGAACAAGCTGATGAACTCTCGAGAAGAGATCTAGCAACAGCATATGTTGGACCAGAACCAGCTCTTGGAACCACAAAAAAGGTAGTCCGAGGGCAAATACAAAAATTGGTACAAAGCCAACATAGACTTCAGTGGAGAAACACTCCAAAGCAGGTACACAGTAAGAACTTCATAGGTGACACATGTGTGAAGCGGACCGAAGTACTACTGAATATCAGTAGAAATAAGCTAAGAATTGTGGCATGGAGACCGTAACCCATATCTTATCTGACTGTGCAGCATTGGACTCGAGGAGGCAAACAATCTACGGAGAAGCCAAGGTGCCACCTAAAGTATATGGCACACATCCAATGGACCTATATCGTCTACTCGAAGGTACGGGGATAACTGGATGGGTGGAATGAATGTCGGAGTAGAGTACAATAGGCTGCAGTGCTCCCGGCATTAGAGCGGCATCCAAAACAAAACAAAAAAGTTGAAAAAAACTCACCCTTACACCATCACATAAAGTTGTCAAAGGAACACAAAAGTTGGGAGAACAATGGAAGCTCTCACCATCACAAGATTTTATTGATACCCTTTCTTTAACTTCGATAATATTATCTGGTTCTAAGACGACTGGATCTCCATTATCATAGGTGAAAACATAATCGGTTTCACCCAATTCGTTAGTTTCTTCTGTTTGGTATGGTGGAGGCCATGCACTTCTTGGTGTTGTGCCAGTTACTATATTATTATTATCAGGATTATACACATCTTCGTAATCTAAAGGTGTATTCTTAACATTTGGTCTTTTGACATATCCCGTGCTACCTACAATGGGTTATTATTGATATTAGGTCTGTTGAATGCCGTGATAAAATTGTCAAACGCAAGAACCAGGAAGGTTATAGGAAAACATACAGTGGAGATGGAAAATAAAAGAAAAACCTTCTAAAGTTTTTCTGCTTATGTGATTAATTTCATTCCAGAAGAGAAAAACTATTAGTTGACACAATATTACCTCTGTTACTATCTCCAATAGTTTGTTGACCCTCATTTTCACTTGGAAGTTGATTATAAACTTCTGTTGTATACCTAATATTTCCTAAAACCAAATAAACATCAGAAAATCTAGTCAATAATTCCCAATTCTCACTTACCGTGACCAGCATTTTGACCAAACTTTTGTTGATTGTTTTCATATTGTCTCTGCCAGCTTTCATCATAATTACCATCACCAGTACCTTTATCTTCAACAACTTCGGATACTACACATTGAACGTTAGAAGGAAAATCACACATTCCAGTTTTTTCGTTAAAAAGAGTACCAGCAGCACAATCCATCACGAATGTTTGACCACTTCCACAGCTCAAATACTTCTTGCAGTCTGTGGGATGTTTATGTAAACCAACTGAATCATTTGGACAGATCGGCTGGGAGTTAACTGCAGGTCTATTTGTTATTGGTTTTTGGGTTGCCCATTGATTTTTTCCACAATTTGGATCGTTTACGTTACAAACCTTACCATAATTTGCTTCTTGGGTATGTCCACAGTTTGGTTTCGACAAGTCGCAGTTAAATACTCCATTTTGTCCTGTTTGAGCATTAGTCTGAGATTGTCCATCATTTGAGTGGAGTTTTTGGCCTTGATTGTAAGTAGGTATCTGTCTACTGAATTGTTCACAATTCTGAGTTGCTGGGTTACATCCTTGTGTTACTGTATGAGATTGACTATAAGAATTACCTCCACTTAAATCAGTTCCAGACTGTCCACCAGTTGAAGTTTGATACTGGTTTTGTCCTTGGTTATAAATAGGTCTCTGTCCACTGATCTGCCCACAATTCTGAGTAGTTGGATTACATCCTTGTGTTACTATATGAGATTGGCTGTAAGAGCTACCTCCACTTAAATCAGTTCCAGAATGTCCAGTAGTTGAAGTTGAATACTGGTTTTGGCCTTGATTATAAATAGGTCTTTGTCCACTGAATCGTCCACAATTCTGAGTTGCTGGATTACATCCTTGTGTTACTGTATGAGATGGACTATAAGAATTACCTCCACTCAAATCAGTTGCAGACTGTCCATGAGTTGAAGTTTGATACTGGTTTTGTCCTTGGTTGT
>CAJUYG010001839.1:0-22018 GCA_910591675.1 Galerucella calmariensis | reverse complement strand
CACAATTCTGAGTTGCTGGGTTACATCCTTGTGTTACTGTATGAGTTTGACTATAAGAATCACCTCCACTTAAATTAGTTCCAGACTGTCCATTAGTTGATGTTGGATGTTGGTTTTGCCCTTGGTTATAAATAGGTCTTTGTCCACTGAATTGTCCACAATTCTGAGTTGCTGGGTTACATCCTTGTGTTACTACATGAGATTTACTATAAGAGCTACCTCCACTTAAATCAGTTCCAGAATACCCATTATTTGATGTTGAATACTGGTTTTGCCCTTGGTTATAAATAGGTCTTTGTCCACAATTCTGAGTTGCTGGGTTACATCCTTGTGTTGATTTTGAATACTGATATTGTCCTTGATTGTAAACAGGTAGTTGATTACTGGCTGAACCAGTTTGATCATGTTCTGATTGTTTATAGTTTGAACTTAAATCACAATGTGTGCCTGAATTACAGTTGAGTAGTGTAGTTTTAGCATTGAAGGTATTTTCACCATTAAAACAAGTTGTTTTGTGTGGATAGTCGCACATATTTTTATTTATATCAAATAGAGTACCAGGAGCACAATCCATTTTATTCTCCTGACCGTTATTGCAATTAATGAATTTGGAGCAATCAAAATAGTCTGGTATTATACCTGAAAATCCTTCAGGGCAAGTAGCTTGCTGGATAGATTTTTGTACTCTAATATTTTCAACGGTATTCGACTGAGGACCTTAAAAAATAGAAGAAAGGAAAAACAGATTTTATTGAAAGACTTGAAGGTTTGTTCTAACCTGTCACACACTCAACTTTATCAGGAAAATCACATTCCAACGATTTGGGGTTGAATAAAGTGCCTGGTGCGCAATTTTGAACAGTTCCTCTCCCTTTCCAACAATTTAAAAATTGGTTACACGACGCTGAGTATATGAACTGTCCTGTCGCACCCGATGGACATTTTGTATAAATATCCAAAGTCTTAGCTTCTATTTTCCTTTTTATAATTGTTCGGTTTGTTCTTGATGCTTCTCCAGCATCAATTTCTAAAATTTCCAAGCCTCCAGTCAGGAGTTATTTTGAAACATTTTCAAATACTTACGTGTATGGCTTTGGGTTTGTAAAATATTCTGGTAATGTTGTGGTCGTTGTCCGTTAGTGTTTGGGTTGTAAACTGGATAAACACTTTTAACTTCGTCTGTTTTAGTAACGACATACTGTGCTCCAGCAATGTCAGGTCTATTGTGCACTATAACTCTGCTATAATTTTGAAGGGTGTAGGGGCTATCAGTTCTTCTAACTGTTTTTATTCCAGAAGTGTAAGCAGGACGAGGTTGCTCTTTTATTGGTATTATTATCTTCAATAAAAAATTTGAACTTATTATTTCAAGTTACTTTTTTCCATGTAGTACAATAAAAAATATGGAATAGGGATCTTGAAAATACTCACCCCTTCACATATTTGAAAAATAACAACTACTCCGAGGATTTTAACAATAAATTTCTTTCCGACGACGTCAGGCATATTTTTAAAGCGATTATTACTAACTACTACTAGTATGGGTTGTTTGTTTTAAAGAAGTAACAAATCTTATCAAAGTACAGAGAATAAGAGGTCAAGATATAAATTGGCTAAGCGAGATTATTTAATTTTTTTCTCCGAATCCGTGTCTATTGTATACTATTTGTTTGTTGGATAATTTTTAATTTCATAGAAGTCCTCCAAGATTTAGTACCGGGCCATATGACTTTGTGATTAGAGTTATAACTATCGCTTTTTTCTAATTACTTATTTTTAATTGTAAGAATAATCTGTAACCTTTTTTTTATTCTGTTATTTAACGTCGGTCTATTTCTGCGATTGAGGCTAATCAGTGAGCCCGCTAGTGTTCCAACCAGTGGTAGCGTTCTTTAACGAGCCCAACATCCTTGGACTCGGGACCTCGGTTTTTACGTCTTTTCCGAAACACGGTTTATCTACATTATACCTCGTGATCATTGGTATAATGCCTGCGAGCTGTGATATGCTAGTCCGCTGCAGGCCCTATACGATGGTTTTCCATGGCATGGTCACCCATCCAAGTACTAACCATGTCTGACCTTGCTTGACTGTAATTATCGCATCAAACGCGTTCCACTACCTACAGTGCTGGGTCGTCGCCCATCTGTATCCTTCCAGGACTAGAAGTGATTCTCAAATTTATCAATTGACTAAGTTTTCCATATCGTGTGAGAAAACCATGTTCAGATCCCACTAAAAGTGTTACCGATGCCTCTCGGCTAGCTCATTTCACTGTACTTGTTCAACAACAGGGCCTGGTATCCTCATCCTCATCAAGACTGTGATATTTTCTGCTAACTCGTTAAGTTTGCCTGGACAGTTCCAAACCATCTTTAAACTGATACAATTGATTAGTTCTCGGTACCTGTGTTTATGCTTTTTGTGCTCTATGATTGTACCGTTTACGTGAAGATACTCACTCAACAGTGGTTTTACTAGAAGGAGAAATCCTCCATTGAGTCCATATTTCTAATGAGACTGCTTCACATTCGAAGTTATATTATTATATTTTTAATGTGTTAGGCTGTTTCCTCGTCTTACACAAGACAGAGAGGCCCAGAGGTTTTTACTTTGTTTCTCATTTGGCACGTGGCTTCAGTACCAGTGAATGTAGTTTCAGACTTTAGGTTTGAAGAGGTATCTGTCGTGTTATTGCCTAATAATATGTGACCCCATTCTGCATTTTTTAACACATCAATTACATCTTTGAATGTCAAAGTGACAGAAAGGCGAAAATTTTGAATATTTTTTTAATGGAATTTATCATCTTAACGGTACCTGGATTTTTTTGTTCTATTAATAATCCATACTTTCACCTTCTAATTTGGAATATAAATTTTGTTTTTCGGATATTTGCAATTGTTTTCGACGTATTTTACCGATTATTTCCTTCCTATTAATTTTCACCAATGGCTATTAAGAATTGGTATGTCAAATATAAATTTTGAGTGGAAAAATTACTCAACAACTGTCAACTAGCTGTCAGCAGTTTTTCCGGAAAAAAAATCGAAAAAATTTCATGCAACTTTGACAGTCAACATCATTCAAATATCATCACTGCCTTAAGAGCCGTCCAAAATATTAATGTACCATCTACAAGCTTCGAAGCTCCCATGAAAAGAGAGAAAATAATAGACACTTCTTCAAGCCAACACCATCAATAGTTTGACAGTCCTCACAGCAACATAGAGAATAGTGCTGCTACAAACATAATTAGAAACAATTTAACCGATATGGCTAACAATACTCCTGTAACCCACAATAATTGTAATTTTTATATTTATACTTTGGAAAGTTTATCTGAAACCGTGAAAGGAATGCAGTCGAAAAAATTCGACATTGCCACTTTTAACTATGACAAAACTGAGGTTCTAACTATGTAGTTATAATAATTAGAAAAGGGTCTGTTTACTATTGTTAACAATATTAAAAATATGATTGAACGTTAATTTTATAATGTGCTTGTTTCCTTGGATTTATTCTATTAACATTATTTTTTCAATTTATGAATATTTAAAGATGAACACTTGTTATGGGCTTTTTGAAGCTCTGGCAGCGTTGTACAAAAACCATAATGACCACACCCTCCGAATTACATAATTGGTGATTTGTATCGACCAGCTGACTTCTTATTGGCAAGCGCGTGCGTGAGATCTTCCCTCTCACTCCGACAATTGACTGATATTGATTTATCCAGTGGCGTTGGTATTGTCAGTTACATTTGTATTTTCAGTTTTACTTTGTAAAATAGGTACCGTACGCCATTCGTTCGTTTGACAGATAGGCGCCATGTTTTTCCTCGCCTCTCACCGATGCCGTATAGCTTCAGATAAACTTGCCAAACTATATTGTAATTTAAAATGAGTTTGAAGTAATTACCTTTCCTATCTTGAAAGTTGTAATGTTCTTATCAATTATTGTTCTTATTATTTTAATTAAAAAAATGTTGTACAAAAATAAAATGTTTATTCAACTCAGGAAATAATCTTACCAAATATCCCTCGTGCATCTAAGTTTTCCTGTGGGAAAATTGGAACACTCGTTTCTAAGTAATCTGTTTTAACAAATTACTAAGAGACTCGCTTTTCCAGAAAAATTAAATGCACTAGGGATATTACCTCCGAAAAACAAAAACTCCCTTTTTATTTTCTCTAAATTCTTCATATTTCCCGTTTATTTGTGATTCTGAATTGAATGTTGAAAAATATTTGGTTTAATAGAATAGTATGTAGGGGTGATGGAAATAATTAGGTAATTGAAATTTTAAAGCTTTTATTAACTTGTTAAATAAATATAAAATTGTTGATCATACAGTAAATAAATATATAAGTATAAAGAAAATTTGTTATCTATTGAGGTAACTTCAAGTCCATAAAATTTCAAATTATATATAAAACAATAACTTAAACATAAAAAAAATTGTGGTATATTTTTTGTATTTCAAAAAACTTTGCTGTCCAAACTCAAGAAACTGTAAAAAAGTATCAAAATATTTTAAACTTAATGAACTGAAAAAACATCGTTTAAATTCAAATTATACGGACTTGCGAAGTTTTAATACATTTTAAAAAGGAAGAATTATTTAGAACAAAATTAATACTGCAATTTATTAATACATCAATGGATCTATTAAAAAACAATAACATATGAACGCTTCAAAAATATTCAAAAAATCACGCTGGAGTCAACATTATTGATAATTTTTTTTCATTAAATGGAAGAAAATGAATTATTTTTGTTGATTTATATAGACCCACTTAGCTGCTTACGACTACATTAATACTAATGTATTATTATTATATCACATTTAGTACGTACTAGAAAAATAAATAACTATAAGGTATTCAGCTGTATCATATATCTACTAGAAAATAAATATCTTTGTGGTGAACGATAAAATTTCAGGCTTACATGTAAAATGAGTCATTACTTAAAACTATTAACAACCAGTATGGAATTTTCGCTTCTTGCCTCTATCCAGTTCACTCTTCCTCACGCGATCCCTTCAATTAATTCATTACCTCCTTCTCTTCCCCCTCACTTTTTTCTTCTCTCTTCCTTTCCCTCCCTATTTTTTATTTCTTTCACCTACCTTTATTTTCATACCCTTTCCTTCCTTCACCTTTTCGTATAATTTATTTCTTTCCTTCACCTTTCTTTATTTTCATATCCTTCCTTTTCTCCCTCTTCTTTTTCTCCTATCTAGCTCTTTCTTTCTACCATTCGCTCTAACTTTATTTTTCTTCCACTTGATCCCGCTATTTTTTTTTACAACTCTCATCCGTTCACCCCCTTACCACTCCCTCTAGCCTTTTTTGTCACTCGTTCTTTCTCGCTATCTCGCTTTAGCTCACTTTTTTCCATGAAGGCGTATCTTTCCCTTTTGCTCCTCTTTGCGTCAACTTCTTGTACTATTTGTGTTTCACGAGCTTACCTGTCCTATTCCTCTAGTTTTCTCGCCCTTTTTCTTCTTTACATCCCTCCCTCACTTCTTACTCTGTCTCTCTTTCCTCCCTATCTTTGAAGATTTCCTACCCACTTTACTTCCTTTATCGCACGCCATCTCTAGCTCTCTTCCTTTAGCTCTATTCTGCTCCATTTGGGAATATTCTTTCTCCTTTGCATCCTCTTTCTAGTTATCTTCTCCTTCCCCGAACCTCTTTTCCTTTGTTTTCATTAATTCCCTCCTTCTTTATCTTTATTTTCACTTTCTAGTGCCCTCTTTTTCTTTGTCGCTCCCTTTTCCCGCTACGTTTTCTTTCTTCTCCTCGACCATTTTCCATCTTTATTTCACAGTATTCCAAAGATGCTCCTAACCTAACCCCTCCCTCTTTTTTTTTCCTTTTTTCTCCCTTACACTTCCTCGTTCTTTTACATTATTTTTTTTCCCTACCTTTTTTCTTATCATTTTTTGCTACACACTCTTTTTGTTCTGCGCTTCCTATTTCTATTCCCTCTCCTCTTTTTAGTTTTCTTCCTCTTTTTCTAACCCTATTTCTCTTTTGCTCGTGCTTCTTTCTCTAGAGCTAGACTTCTTTCTCCATCTCTGCTTCTCTCTTCCTAGTTTTCACATCCTTTTTCTTTTGTGCAGCCCTTTCTAACTCTGTCTCTCTTTCAATCCCTATCTTTGACGACTTACTACGAATTTTGCTTTTTTTATAACGGGTCATCTCTAGCTCTTTCATTTTAGCTCGCTTGTTCTCCATTGGGGAATACTCTTCCTTTCTGTTCCCGTTTCGTCTATTTCTCTCCCTCCCTATGTGCACCCTTGACCTCTTTCCTTTTTGCGTATCCTCTTTCTCTTACATTCTCAACATCTTCCTTTGCTTCGCACACTTTCTTCTTCGCATCAAGTTTCTAGCTTTCTCTCTCTTCCACAAACCTCTTTTCCTTTGACAATTTTATACCGTCAATTCCCTCCCTCTTTATCCTTGTTTTTATTTTCTCGAGCCCTCTTTTTCTTTCCCGCTCCCTTTTCCCCTCACGTTTTCCTTCTTCTCCTCGCCCATTTTCCATCTTTATTTTACAGTATTTTTTAGATATTCCAACATTTTACATATAAGCTATATAGAATACTACTACTGTGCCCTTATTGGTCCTAAATATTACAAAATAAAATCTCACGTACTTCTAAAATATTAGAAAGAAGAAAAAAGTATCTATGGATAAAATTAATAAGCGCCCAAGATAAACCCCTATTGTAAAAGATAACTGCACAGTTTTGGTTGGTAACTAAAAAATTAGGACTAGAAATAGAGAAAATAAATTTTGGTGTATGAACTACTTCTAATTAAAAGTATCTTTTGAAATAAGGTTTTATCTCATTAAAATCACATTTAAGCCGAAATTAATCTAGCATTAATTTGCGCTTCTTCGATAATCAAATTAATATCATCCCTTTCATCAGTTTCTGCTTCCTCTAACCATTGCTTTATTTCGGCAGCGTACATATGATGTTGAAGTACATCCCTGGTTCTCCTTCGTCGTCCTATGTAAGCTACCACTCCCTTCAAACGAAAAATAATTCAAATATTTTCAATAATCTACCAGACATGCATAAAGTTTACTTACACCAACAATAAAATCTGACTGGAGAGTCTCTAAAAGTCTCACTTCTAGCACTTGTGATTGTAAGGAGTTCCAATCAACGACCACTTCTTCGTGTAGCATCAGTTCCTCTGTAAAAAAAATTGTTGCGGACAACCAAATATAACCTCAAACCTTCTAATACTCACCGTCTTTCTTAGAAGTTTGTTGTTTGTACTGGATTCGGAACCTGAACGCTTCCAATACAGAAGCCACAACTATAGTTAAAACAACCATGGTAAATAAATAAAACAACATAAAATACAACCTAGAGAATTTGTTCGTTACAGAAGCGTAGGCATCCATTACAATGAACCAATTATTGACTACCGTCAATTCGAATAAAGTAACGCCTGATATTAAGAGGTTGGAAAAGTTATTTAAATAATAATAGCCGATACCGCTGGATGTACCGTTAGATTTGTAGAAATCTTCTACTGTTGTATTCCTGAAATAAATGAAGAAAAAAATAGATCTTAGTATGCGCAAGATAATTTGAAATTGAAGTTCTAACTGTCACTTGTCTCTTAAGAACCAAGAAATGTTTGGGTGAAATGAAAAATTTATCCGGAAACAATCAAAACTGGTTTAAAACGAAAATATGTAGTGCGCAAAATCATGGAATTTCCAACTACTACTTGTCAGATCAATGTAGTAACTGTTGGAGAATATGGAAATATTCGAGTGAAAGGCAAACTTATGAAGAAAATCAAAATAGCTTCAATCGAAGATTGCACTGCGCAAGATCATTGAAGTATCAATTGTCACTCAAAGAAACAAGCAAAATTTTTGTGAAAAGATCAGATTTACCCGGAAATAAACTAAAACCAGTTTTAAGCTAAGACTGCAATGCGCAAGAAGTTTCAACTGTCACTTATGTACTCAATGTAGTAACTGTCATAAGAGAAAAATATGTTTGGATAAAAGAACAGATTTTTCAGTGAATACTAAAACCTTAGAACATAAAACAGACAGAAAGGAGTTTTGTCATTCATTAGCTGTATAAGAAAATGCGACGGAAGTCGCCATTTGCAACACCCTAATTATGACTCATTTGTGAAGTTGACGTTGACTGACGTAGATTGTTTATGTAGTTTTTTTGGTGAAGATAAGTTTAAACGAAAGTATTATCAGAAGTATTATTCTATATCCGATTTTCATTGCTCCTGGACAATATTGTTTGTATAGGACAGCTTATACATAATAGATAATATATTTAATGCATTTCAATAAGCTACAATTTTAAAATTTTACATATCTCATACCCCACACAAACAGTACGCCACTGTCAAAGCGGAAACGACTATTCGCCATTTGCAACCTCCTATTTGGAGGAAAACTTATTTGATAAATGCTCCTACCCGTCTGTTTTATGTTCTAAGAGTAAAACTAATTTCAAACGAAGACTAAATGCGCAAGATAGTTGAAGCTTCAACTGTCACTTGTCTATTTAATGCAGTAATTGCCAAAGAAGCAGAACATGTTTGTGCGAAAAAACAGATTTATCTGGAAATGATGAAAAATTGGTTTATACCCAAGACTACAATGCGTAAAATTATTGAATTTTCAAAGCTACTGGTCAGATCAATGTAGTAACTGTTGAAGAATATTAAGATATTTGAGTGGAAGGACAAACTTATAAAGAAAATTATAAAATAGCTTCAATCGAAGATTGAACTGCGCAAGATCATTGAAGTATCAATTGTCACTCAAAGAAACAAGTCAAATTTTTGGTAAACAATCAGATTTATCCGGAAATAAAACTGGTTTCAAACTAAGACTGCAATGCGCAAGAAGTTTCAACTGTCACTTATCTCAATGTAGTAACTGTCATAAAAGCATAATATATGTTTGGATAAAAGAACTGAATTCCCAGTGAATAGTGAAACTAATTTCAAACGCAGACTACAATGCGCAAGATAGTTGAGGCTTCAATGTAGTAATTGCCAAAGAAGCAAAACAGGTTTGTGCGAAAGAGCACATTTATCTGAAAATGATGAAAAATTGGTTCATACCCCAGACTACAATGCGCAAAATTATTGAATTTTCAAATATACTTTTCAGATCAATGTAGTAACTATTGAAGAATATTAAGATATTTGAGTGGAAGGACAAACTTAAAAAGAAAATCCTAAAATAGATTCAATAGAAGATTGCACTGCGCAAGATCATTGAAATATCAATTGTCACGACAAAAAGCAAGCCAAATTTTTAGTAAAAGATCAGATTTATCCGGAAATAATCAAAAACTGGTTTTAATTTAAAGCTGCAATGCGCAAGAAGTTTCAACTCTGTCACTTATGTACTCAATTTAGTAACTGTCATAAAAGCAAAATATGTGTGGATAAAATAACAGATTTTTCAGTGAATAGTAAAACTAATTTCAAACGAAGACTACAATGCGCAAGATAGTGGAAGCTTCAACTGTCACTTGTCTATTCAATGTAGTAATTGCCAAAGAAGCAAAACATGTTTGGGCTAAAGAACATATTTATCTGGAAATGATGAGAAATTGGTTTATACCTAAGACTACAATGCGCAAAATAATTGAATTTTCAACTGCTACTTGTTAGAATAATGTAGTAACTGTTGAAGAATATTAAGATATTTGAGTGGAAGGACAAACTTATGAAAAAAATCATAAAATAGCTTCAATCTAAGATTGCACTGCACAAGATCATTGAAGTATCAATTGTCACTTAAAGAAACAAGCCAAATTTTTGGTAAAAAATCAGATTTATCCGGAAATAATCAAAAACTGGTTGTAAATCAAGACTGCAATGCGCAAGAAGTTCCAACTGTCATTTATTCAATGTACTAATTGCCATAAAAGCAAAATATGTTTGTAGTAAAACTAATATCAAATGAAGACTACAATGCGCAAGATAGTTGAAGCTTCAACAGTTACTCGTCTATTCAATGTAGTAACTGCCAAAGAAGCAAAACATGTTTGTGCGAAAGAACAGATTTATCTAGAAATTATAAAAACTTTGTCTAAATCCAAGACTACAATGCGCAAGATCATTGAAGTTTCAACTGTCAGTCGTCTCTTCTTCGAAAAGCCAAACTCATAGAGAAAATCATAAAATATCTTTAATAGAAGATTGCACTGCGCAAGATCATCGAAATATCAATTGTCACTATAAGAAACAAGTCAAATTTTTGGTAAAAGATCAGATTTACCCGGAAATAATAAAAAACTGGTTTTAAACTAAGACTGCAAAGCCCAAGAAGTTTCAACAGTCACTTATCTCAAAGTAGTAACTGTCATAAAAGCAAAATATGTCTGGATACAAGTACTGAATTCCCAGTGAATAATAAAACTAATTTCAAATGAAAACTACAATGCACAAGATAATTGTCACCTGTCTATTCAATGAAGAAACTGCCAAGAGAACAAAAAATGTTTGTGTGAAAGAACAGGTCAGCAGAAGATTGCAATGCGCAATATCATTGAAGTTCCAATTGTCACTGTCAGTAAGCAAAATACATTTTTGGGTAAAATCTCAAATTTATCGGGAAATAATCGACAACTAATAATGTAATGCGCAAGAAATTTCAACTGTCAAAGAAGCACGGATTGTTTGGGTGAAAAAACAGGTTCATCTGAAAAATCATAAAACTGATTTCAACCGAAGACTACAATGCGCAAGATAGTTGTTAGTTTTAATTGTCACTTGTCTGTTCAAGGCAGTAACTATCAAGGATACTAAAAATGTTTGGGTAAATTTTCGTTTTGGGCTTTACTTACACACAACAATTCTTCAAATTGTATGGAGAAAACAGCTCCATGCCTATGATAGCGAAGAAATAGTACATAACCATCATAACAATTCCAGTCGACCACATGAGTGGACTAAGAAGCACCAAAGTACCGAAAATGTCTCGGTAACGTTTTTTCAGTTTGAATAATCTTAAAGACCTGAAAAGAAAAAGTGATATTTTCAAGTTGTGGTGTTTTTTTGTAGAGATGGGATATACCAACCTTAGAGGTCTTAGAATAACAACGACAGTCAAACTGGGCATCATTGATAATAGAACAGCTCCGAAAAATGCTAAGAGTGTTACGGACAGATCGAAAATATTCCATCCTGATGATGTATATTCAGCCCAACCCAATCCGATTATTTTAAGTACACTTTCAATTAAAAACACTAAAAAAACGTTTTTGATTAAAAATGGGCATCCAATCGAAGCGAAAAATGGAGTAAAACAAGTTTAAAAAAAAGTAGGTACTTACATAACAAAAAAAAGTACGTGTCCCATGAGCCGCAAAACAGCTTTGCTCCTTCTTCTAAAGAGTCAGAAACTTGCATAATTCTGATAAACATCGCAACTCCATTTCCTATTATCAAAATATCTAGAAAAAATAATATTTTTCTCAAACAAAGGTGAAAGCACAAATGGAGATTTCCTAACTTTTGGTCCACTTCAGTAACCTATTTTGAATTAGAGCAATAATAATTTGCAAGATGCCATTCTAGTTGAGGAATTCGTAAGCTTCTCTTTCTCTCTAGTTTTGTCGATTGTACCAATGATAAAGAAGAATCCGCTTAAGGGTTCTGTCGTGGTTACTAATCAGTTTATGATGGGTACAAAGCAGCATTTGGACAAGTCGGAAGTCAATGTAATACTGCTTGGGGTTTGAAATCAGTTAGTCTCTAAAGGGCTCCAATGAGGTTTGCAAAAATTCTAGATCACATCTATTAATATTACACCAAACAAAAACAGCTTCTTTACAAGTTGATTTGGTGAATGATCTTTCAGAGATGGAGAGAGATCCTCCCAAATGTCAGATACCTCAATCGGACTCGCAAGATAAATACGCAACGAGGTAAAAGAAAGAGGAGAGAACATATCAGTAAAAATAATCATCAACCAAAGTGGCTTCTGAATATGAAGAAAACAGAGGCGTACATTAAATTATTCAATTAGGGGAAACAAAAAAACTCTCATATGCATCTTTTTAAGGTGGTATATATTCGATAAAAGCAGTCTCCAAACACTATTGTACAACTCAATATAAACTTAAATTTATACTAATACTCATAAATAACCTTTCTAATACTGAAAATCACTATTATTCTTAACGTGGCTTTTCAATTTGACACAAGAATTGATGACTAATGTCACTAATGTGGCTTCTGAATATGGCAACTTCGTTCGAAATTAGGTTAAATCACTACCACGCTTAACTTCCCTCCTTTTTCTTTTACCTCGTTGCAAATACGACAATTATTTCTATGGTTTGGCTGCCAAAGCATTACTGTTTTGTGTCAGCTCTCTATTATAAGGTTCGTTCCAACCACCAGTAATTTACAGTAATATTACTAATACACATGCGCAGTTGAAAAAAATCGTTCCAACCACCTGAAATTACTGGTTTAGAACTCTCGATTACTATCAGTTCTCTGTTCCATCCCGTTTGTGGACCAGTAAAATTACCGTTCAAATGATTCTTGCTTGATAGCGAGTATCGACAGTTCTAAAATTAAGAAACATGCGCAATGGCAACATTTTTATCTTGAGCTGTCACATTTGGTTTTTATGGAAAGTGTAAATAGGATATGAAAGTGAGTTTACAGGTTTTGAACTGTTATGAAAATATTGTGCACCGTTTCCTACTGACTGTTTTTTTGTATAGTCTTTGATAAAATAAAAAAGGGGAGAATGGAGTCCGAAACCACTTTATATTCTGCCAAATTGCTTCTACTTATGATATAATTAGGAAATGGTCGAAATAGAACATACATATTATAATTTTGCCATTCACCTACAATAATTATCAAGGGTACAAATACTTCTATTATTGTGATATTTTGATATAGGTGATATTATTAGTATTAAGTTTTACTAATTTTATATTTTTAGGTTGAAAGTGTCCATTTTGGTTTTTATAAGTTCGTTGTATTTATTTTTATGTATTTTCAAGCCTGAAGGCTTTATTATTATTACAATATTATTACAAATAAAATGTCTTGTTTTTATACTTTCATTTTCTGATTAATGTTAATACAATCAAATATATTCTCAGTAGTAATACCCCTAGGGTCTTGATAATACCGAGATAATTTTGTCATAGAGAATGCTGAAAGCGTGTTGCTTGATAATAGCCCAAGGCCGAAGGCCGAGGGCTATTATCTTTGAGCAACACGCTTGAAGGATTCTCTACGACAAAATTTTGAGTATTTATCAAGACCCGAGGAGTATTCGATAAGATAATTTTTTACTTTGTAGATATCAAAAAATTGATTGTAAATCTGACGTTTAATATTTTATTAGCTATAATCAAACAAATATTATTCATTTTTATTCAAAACTGCAGTTGTGAAGAGTACAATTGGTAAATTAATTGAATCGTTAGATGCCATATCAAATTATTCGCGACATTTTTAATCCAGTTGTCAGTTTGACGTTTAATTAATTTTTAATAAAAAGTAAACACCAAACTGAAAACACCACATGTAGGGTATTATCGCTGTAATACAGCGGTGATTGGATGAAATTTGACACATGACTTGAAATTAAGTAATTTGATTGGTTACTATATTCAGTAAAAAATTATCAATGATATTAAAATCAATTTATTGTTCATGGCAAAATATTTACAGCAGCATCCCTAATAATTATTAAACTAGTTCAAAATACGTTCCAACCGTTTGGTGAGAGATTACCAGTAATTTTTCTAATTTCTCTCACGCATGCGCATTAAATAGTTCAATTACTGGTTACATACGATAACAGAATGGCTGGTTGGAACTAACCTATAAAAACATTGTAGAGTTCTCTAAACCATCAGTCATCTGTCAAAGCATTGTTAGTTCTGTGTCAGCTGTCAATGTCCCACGATTATTTTAGGTTAGTATTTTTTTTCGTTAATTTTGTTTCATGTATTTTTATTTCAACGTTTCGGTAGTGTTCTTGCTACCATTATCAAGAAATATTAAGTTTAAAAAATGTTTTGTCCCAATCCGACTGTACGAAAAAATTCGACAACTAGATAATCAATAGAAACTCTGATCATTTTGGTGCGCAAAAATGATTAAAAAGTAAATTAAAACTTACAAACGATATGTTCGAAGAATCTCCAAGAGACCAAATTTTTGGCGGTTCGACAAAAAGCTCTTAGCGGCGGCCAAGCTGCCGAAAACCAAGGGTCTATCGGTGTCTTATTTCTCCATTTCAAAGTTAAAGAATCGTAAATATCTAAGAATTCTTCTTGAGTTATTTGGCCAGTGTTGCTTTTGTTCAATTGGCGAAACATGAGTATGACGTCTCTGAAACCTACAACAACGTTAGTCCAGTCTACATGTTAAAAAACGTGAAAGATAGAGATGAAGCTCATGAAAATATGAGCAATAGCTCATTGGATTCGGAATGATCTCTAGAAAAATGTGTTTTGAGGATTTTACTGCACGTAAAAAATTGCAATTGTTTTTAACAAAATAAGATGTGAAAAAAAGAGGTATTTAGGTTTTTGTTAATAACTCGTAAGCTATTAATATTTACGATATTTGGAAAAATGGTCCTTAAAGAGGAGGAAATTTCCGAAAAAAAGTTCCAGCTCCCGGAACTCTACCTCTATTATTAATAGTTTTAATTCAACGCTGAAAATAGGGCTCTGCGCAGCGATTACGGCATGGGTGCTCTGTCCCTAAGCACTGCGTACCACAGAAAATTATTTTTTTATTGTAATATGGATTTAAAAATTTAAATAAATTATGGTATCATCCAGATACTTGAAAGAATTTATGACCGTTGTAAAAAAATTTTTAAATCAATTTTTCAAAAAGTTATGCAATTGTTGATTAACGAATTTTTTTCCTATCTCCGTTTTCATGAATGACGACTAAAAAGTTTAAATAATAAACCTAAAAATGTTTGGCTTTGTGGAGCTCTTCTTATATACTTAACAAGATACCGCGATAAAAGTTTATTAAAGTTAATTATTTTGTTTTTAATAATTTTTTAAAGTTAACAAAAAATGAAGAGTCGAAGAAATGTTATTGAAAACATTTTTTCAATCAAATGTTATATTATTGCTGTTTTCGTATCCAACAATGGCATTAAGTAACATTGGAAAATAATTTTTTTACATCATTTGTTAAGAAATTGTTTATAAACAAATAGACAAGTTTAATATTTAAAGAAATTTTTTTTTACCATTATCTCTTGGCAAAATAATGATTTTTGGAAAATATTTTTTCCTTAAATACATTTTTTTATTGTTTATAACCGTTTTTTTATATTTCGATTGTTTAAATAATTAGTTAAGAAATGATTTTCTCTTTAAAAATCATAATTGGCATTTCTTCATAGGTAAATGAAAATAATATAACATTTGTTTGAAAAAATTTATTCAATAACATTTCTTGGACTTTTCATTTTTTGTTAACTTTGAAAAATTATTAATAACAAAAAAATCAACTTCAATAAACTTTTATAGCAGTATCTTGTTAAGTATATATATAAGAAAAGCTCCACAAAGCCAACAATTTTTAGGTTTATTATTTAAACTTTTATGTCGTCATTTATGAAAACGGAGATAGGAAAAAAATTCGTTAATCAACAATTGCATAACTTTTTGAAAAATTGATTTAAAAATTTTTTTTTACTACGGGCATAAATTCTTTCAAGTATCTGGATGATACCATAATTTATTAAAATTTTTAAATTCATATTTGTTACTATAAAAAAATAATTTTCTAACTATTAATAATAGAGGTAGAGTTCCGGGAGCTGGAAATTCCATCCCCTTTCAGAACCTTTTTTCCAAATATCGTAAATATTAATAGTTATTAACAAAAACCTAAATATGTACCTCTTTTTTTTTCATCTTATTTTCTTAATAACAATAATTGCAATTTTTTACGTACAGTAAAATCCTGAAAACACATTTTTCTAGAGGTCATTCCAAATCCAACGAGCTATTGCTTATATTTTTAGGAGCTTTATTTCTTTTACCTTTTACCTTTTAAATTTTATAGCATTTTTTTTTAAACAGCGCAAACCAATTTTTGAGTTTTGAGAAACAACTCTTGGATATCAAAAATGCAAAAGCAATCAATTAAATCACTATATTAGAGATACTTACGTGTTTTTGGCGAATAGTAACGCATAAGTCCATGGAACTGTTTAAATCTGATATGATTCGGACTTTGTTTACTAACAAGAAGTCTAAAGGCAAGTTTACAAGCTTGTCTTTTATGCAATAGCAGTTTTCTAAATTTGTCCTTTTCTATTCCTGTAAAAGTTTCATATACAACAGCAAGCATCTAAAAAAAACCACGAAAAAAATTTGGATGGTGTTTATCAACAAGGAAGTCAGAGGTAAAGGTAATGTTCCTTTTTGAACACCGTCCATTTGATTAATAACGCTTCTATATACACCCTGATCCGAAGTAACTTACCAAATTCATGAGTACATACAGTACGGTGGAAATATAGGAAATGAAAAATGCAGCTGTCCATTTTGAAATTGCATAAGAAGGCATCATGACATCAGGAAAGCTATTAAGAAAAAAATACCGTTTTGTAATCATATAAATATGAATAAAAATTACTATTTCTTACTTGGCAGTTGTCAACAATACGAACATACTGACGAAACTGTCTTCCAGTGTCTTAAAATAAAGGTTAGAAGCGTGTCCGCTAAACAGGAAATATCCCAATAAAGCATACGAACACACAAAAAACATCAATAGTCCCAACATATCGATGATAGGTGGTAGGGATTGTAAGATTTGTCTGATATATCGACGCACCCCACCACAAGCTCTTGTGTCCACTAAGAATATAGGTCTAAGTGCTCTGGTTACACGGAAGTGTGAGGATTGACGAGCTAATACTGTTACTGCTTCTAATACCATTATGGAAAGGGTTACACACTGGAAACAATACACAAATTAACAGTGCTGGGTAATTACATGTACTTCAAAAATAATTACAATTACATTAAAAAAGGAATTATCAATTACTTATATAATTACTTTGCGGATAAAACAACAAATTATGACAGAATGGAGGAATCGAGTGACTTTCTTAAGGATTCCTTGAAGTTAATTATAGAGGAAGCACCTCTACAACCTAGGAGTAGAGGAAAGTTCCCTATGTAGGGGTTGCGGCATGACTGACGAAACGTCAGTCCATGTTCTCTTAGGCCCAGTTGTACATTTGAAGCTTAAAATTGAGCTCAACTGAGCTGGGCTTAAAATATAAGCTTAGCTCAACCCTAAGCCTATTGTACAAACATGGTTCAGTAGCAGCTCTACTAAACCTATATTTGCAAGTGTTGGTAGAACTTCTTTCGAACTGACGCATGCTTATGGAGTAAATTGGTGACAATATGTTTGTCAAATAACCTAACTAATGTCATATTTGCTACCTATTAGTTTTACAATCTGTCACAAAGCGAACGGTTTCTTTAGAAAGACGAAATCTTTGAATAAACACATAATCTCTCCAACATTCAAAGTGATTCATACGCTCTCCGTACACCCGAGGTCTTCTCGGGTGTTGTATGATTCCAATAAGTTCCAAAAAATCCTCATCATCGGTTAAAATATCCATAATTAACTTTGACAAACTTCATTCATATTTAAGCCACGAAACATGATAACAATTTATGTTCCGTGCTTAAGCTCACATTAAACCTGCCCTCTTGGAGGCTTTACTAAGTTTAAGGTTTAAATGAAGCTCAACTGAAAGCCAAATTTGTACAACAGCAATCTGACGCTGAACCTGAGTTCACACTTGAGCCTTCACTAAGTTACAATTGTACAACCGGCCCTTAGAGTGTCCACACTGGGCTGTATTACGCAGGCGAATCTTCAGAGTCCCTGTCATGGCTCCTGGAGACACGAGCAGGCATCCACCGAAAAAGGTTGTGGCCTTTATTAAAGGGCTCGGCTTCATGGATGTCTAGGTAGCAGGAATGGCACAATGGGCCCGCCAGTGGCCTGAGTGCCGGAACCATGACTTTAGTTTGGCTAGGTCAAGGCTCGCCTGCACATTCTGTAGTAGTAGTAGTAGTAGTAGTAATTATAGATCTTAGAAGAGCACTTAGTGCTTGTTGCCCGAGACATTAAGCTGCACCTATTGACATGTATCGCCTAAAACTGTGATTTCTTTACAATTTAAAGTTTCTTTAACTTAAAAGAAAATACAAAATCGGGTATCATTGGTCTGGGGACCTTTAATCAAAAAATTCTACTGTTATAATGAAGGGGATAAATACAAAATGTCAAGTTGTACTGCTTTTACCTTGACCATAGTCCTTTTATGCTTCAGGATAGTCCTCCATCCTATCCACCTCAATTTCAACGTTAATTCTACACCTATACCGCCTAGAGCAACTAATTCTAATGCACTATGGATCCCAACAGGAAATTCAAAGTTGTCCAATGATGGTTTTTCAACCAATGCTAGAAGTAGAAGAAGGAGGGAGAATAAGAGATCGAATCCATAATACCAGGAATTGTGCACCAAAAGGTAAGCAGGAAGTGCACCCGGATGGCGTGGATGTGAATCGAATTTTTCATTGTTGGCACCTTCCTGAAAACAATAACAAACATTTTTTTTAATTAGACAACCTGTATACATGGTTTTGTTTTTATTAACAATACATCCACATTATCACGGGTTTTTTTCTGTTAAATGGCAGAATACCGAAATTATTTTATAGTTGAGATTAAAATTATTAAAGAAAAAATATTATTTTTAGATTTATTATTTCAGTTATAGACGAAAATGAATATAAATATGTGCCAGGTTTTCGTAAAATAATATAAAAGGGCACGCCTATGGACTCTCCGGTGACTAAGACAGATCGTAGGCTTCTGAATTTTTATTTTATAACAATTTATCGATTTAGATTCAGTTGACTTTTGATACTTTTGTTTAAAGTGTACGCGTGCCGGTAAAGACATTTTGTGTTTAGACTTTTTTATTGTTTGGAATTACTTATGGTTAACAAAATTGCATCTTAGGTGAGTTACTATATTTTCTCAAGTTCTATTACATCAAAAATTATGTTTAATTTAAGTATTAAGTTTAAAAATATGAATATGCCTTCTTTATACAATAAAATGAGTAGGTATTTCTACATTTATGTTTTTTACTTGTTGTGATGAGAATTAGAAAAAGTGGGTACAAATAAAGTGAAAAACTGCCCAGGTTAACACTAGATATTACTAGAAAAATGTAGCAAAAAATGTTGGTGTATAATTAACTGATGATTATAAAATATGTTAGATCGCATTGTTGAGAGGATGTCCATGAGTTTTTAACTGATTTTGTTGAAAATCGATAGTATTCACTTATTTTAAATATTGTTGTTCGAAAAATTTGCGGTACATTCGAAATTTCCAGAGGAAAATCTAATAAAAAGAATTATTTTCATTATTTCAATGGCAATTAGCTCTTCCAATATTTTCAATAAAACACAGTTTGAATGTGTCGCACTATACAATTAAAAGAAGTCATATTTTCTTTTTTAGTCAACAAAAAAATCCTTTATTTCCTCTCTAATATTGTTTTAAATATATTATTTTATGAGGTACCTAAATTTTTTATCAATAAGTGGCATAAAAAATTTCAGAGAGCTGTAGAGGTGGGATTGTTCATCTCCCTAAAATATCAAGAACTTAACTGTTCCAAGTTAATTTTGTAATAAAAAAACGAGTTTCCAATCTTCAACGATTCTTTTCAAAAACGTAGTCTATTGCACAGAAAAAAAATTATTAAAGTTTAAATTCATCAGCATAGAATCTACAGGGTAGCGAGAAAGTCTCTGGCACTGAGTCTTTTTCTTTGAAAATAATAAACATATAATTATCAAATTTTAGGGTTATGAACAGTATTGTATTCTTCGTTTTCAAGAGGAACTGCCAAAAAAAAACGTTTATAGCCACAAAGAAAATGACTTGGTGTCAGACTTTCTCGCTACCCTGTATAAAAGAAGCAGTCAAGTAGTATGCTTGTCTGTTGCGCTTCTGTAGAGTTTCCAATACCAATTTTCTTCAAGAAGGGGAAGGGACGTACAAAATTTTATCTACAGCTGTTTATATTAGTATTATAAAAGTTTATTTAAAAAAAATTCAATTCAACATATTGTTATCAATATTGACTGCAAACTTGAGGTAATGTAGATCATAATTTGTGACCATAGCAGCAAAGGCAAACAAAGCTGTGGAAATGAAATAAATTAGTTATGTCATGAAATTGTCAAAGTTGAACGAACAAAAATCTATAAAAATAAGTTCAAGCCAAGACAATCTCTCTTCGAATATTGAAAACGCAGCTTCCTCTGTTATTTAAAATATTTTATTCTTGTATTAATATGTTTCTTGATTCTTATGATCGCACTAGTGCGGTAATATATGTCATTATGACACTGAAAATAGTGTCAAATCGTACCCGTTACATGACAGTTGTAGATAAAAAAATTTAAAATCACGTCAGTTTACCAGAAATATATATACAAATTAAGCAATTTAAAATAACAGAACTAAAAATGTTCCCACCTCTAGTTTATTCCTTTAATGACGTCTGTTATTTAAATACCAACACAAAGTTATAAACTTGTAAATATTATGTACTTAGAAAACTGGTACATTCGATGACATTGTAAAGAAAATAATTGCATTTTTTCTTATAATTTAATAATATTTTGGATAGTTTCCCATACATTGTGACAAATTGAAACAGTTTTTTGTATGAAATATGGGCGAAAAAGTGATTGTTGAAATCTTTTTTTGGATTTTTTTCTGGAAGTTTATGAGATGATACTTAAAATGGGTGAGTACCATAGATTTTTTGCAGAATAGGTAAAAAGCTCGAACTTCCCTATAGTACCTATAGGTTATGTCAGGATATTAAATTTTGCTGGAGGTTATGATTGGTTATGATGTCAACATAGGTATTAGATTTTGCTATTTATGCCGTATTCCCTACGACGCCATGGTAAGAATGGTGCATGGTAAGAATAACAATTTCAAATACTCTTCAAATATTCAATGTTGGATATTTTTTTCCCTTCATTTTAAAGGCTGTCAGTTTTAAAAGGTTGAAATTTATTAATTTCTAGAACAATAAACTACTGGATGGGGAATAGTCTTATTCTACTTATTTTTTACACAACACTCAATAGGGAAAACAGCAAAAAAATTCTTCTCAGAGTCCAGTTAAACTCAATTTTATTCACTCCCTTTTCTCTTTCATAACCATCCATGTGAATTAACCCTATATCAAAGTTTCCAATATCTTGCATTTTCAATTTGTGGTATTCAAGTGTAGGTTATTTTATTCCACCGATAGGGATAGAGTCTATTTGCTAGAGAAAGATTTGTGTCTGTAGATGTACCTATTCACATACTATAGATAGGTATGTTCCAACAGCAATCAGAAACTGTAAGAAACAATCAGAGAATAGTTGTTAAGCACTGCAATCAGTGATGGAATTGTGCGAAAGTAACTTGTTGTCTGCTATGAGCAGTTACTCTCTAATTGTTTGACTGTAGTTGGAAAAGACGTAATAATAAAGGTACAGGCAGTATATAAAATATTAGTACCTAGAGATTTATAAAAAGAGAGAAACTGGTGGAATACATTTTTAGTGAAAGAAATGACATAAAATAAAAGGATAATAAGAACTGGAAGATAACTTGATTATATTTATAGATAAAATGATGATAAAATGTAAAAGTACCTCTAAAAATATAGCAGCTTCATGAAAATTCATTTCCCATTGATCCATATCGCCTATGTCATCTCTGCTGAGAGTTGATCTACTCCCCATTTCATCAAGTGGATCTAAAAGTAACAAACAATAAGTAGAATTCTAAATGTAATAGGTATAAAAAATTAATTACGTAAAAACATCTTGCCTCAT
>CAJUYG010001838.1:28512-39361 GCA_910591675.1 Galerucella calmariensis | reverse complement strand
TATTTATTATTGTTGTGAAATGTAAGATGGACTTTTTCGGGACACACTGTATATTTATCAGAAGTGGGATTCCGTATCTTTTCCGTTTCGTATTGAAACGAAACAGGTGCTGTGTCAGTTTTGTAATGACCACCTGTCAACTATCCAATACCCAATTAACCGGTGAATAAATTCATTCAAATCAAATTACCGGGATCGAGTCGTTTCGTTGAATGGATACGTTTCGTTTTAATGCATTCGGTCAAATCGACCTCGTTATCGTTGCGGTGCAGCAGCACTCCCTACAAGGGATTAAATCGAATAATTACCGCCCTTTTAGCTTACTTTATCGTATTTATATATCTATATATAAACTGTATAGGAGTTAAAACGTTTCTCTTACACTATTTTCCACCACTCAAACCACTAATGGGTATTGTAGATGCTGGAAATATTTTTTTATATGGAAAAATCAGCGCAAGAAAAGTATATGTATATGTGCTTCGCTTAGGAGCTCAACCATTGCTAAATAGTCTAAGATCCGTCAAGGAGGTTGCGTTAATGGCCATGGTACGATTGCGCACGGCTGGTGTAAACCCCGAAGTAGGAGTGGGCCAATTAAGGTTGAGCCTATGGCAGGAAGCGCTCACTGCGCTACCTCTGCTGCAGGCAGCCAACGATGCAATTGAACCCAGGTTTCTGTTTAACAAACCCTACAAAATTCAAATAAAACAGAACACAGAGCCAGATGCTGCAAATGCAATACGCATTTATACAGATGGTTCAAAAATGAAAAAAGGCTCAGGATGTGGAGTTTACTCGAGAGCACTGAGCCTCAAGATCAAGTGGGGAATGGGAAACAATACCAGCGTGGTTCAAACAGAACTGGCTGGTATCTCAATTGCCACAAAAGAACTAACCAGAAGAGGAATTTCTGGAAAAAACATAACAATCTTCACTGAAAGTAGACAAGCCCTATTAGCCTTGAACAGACAACGTATTATATCGAGGCTAGTACTAGAGTGCCACCAAGATTTAGCTGACGCCTCGGCAGATAACAATATTATCCTGAGGTGGGTTAAAGGGCACGACAGGAGTAAAGGAAATCGCACTGCTGATTCTTTAGCCAGGGACGCCGCTGGACTAAAAATTCTAGGACCCAGTGACACCTACGGCCTAACGACTTCGACAATTGCGGAACTAGCCAAACATTACACCCATGCTCAATCCCTTAAGAGATGGGATGGAATCAAATGATGCAGTCTTGCCAGGATCACCCTGGGCGACCCTGGAAAGCTGGCGCCGAAGAAATACTTGGCGATGACCAGGAAAAATCTACAGTCGGATTTCTGACTGGTCACTGTCAACTAAGGAAACACCTCCATACTATATGGGGTTAGTGGACACACCTCTATGCAGGATGTGTGAACAGGAAGATGAAACTGTCAGGCATGTCTTATGCGAGTGTCCGGAGTTATCGTCAATAAGAGAGTGTGTTCGGTGAGAGTCTTGGCCTACACCTGTCGATATAAAGGAAATGTCTCCTAGTGACCTGTCCACCTTCCTGAGAAGGACAGGATGGACAATGGCCTAGGAGGACAACTCCTCGGGAGGATGTACAATGGGTCACATGTGGCCTAAGTGCTGTGAGCCTACACACTCACCCTCCCCACTCTAAAGATACAGTTACAGATAGTCCGATAGATCCGAACTGTCAAATGAAAACAATATTTTGTTGAATGAAATAAGTTTCTGAACTAAATTTAATCAGGCAATCCTTTCAAAAATGGTCATGATTATTATTGATTGAATTGATACAAAATATATACACTGTGCTATTTATAAGATGCGACCTAGGGATTCCTGTACAAAACTGTCAAACGCTAGGAAACGTTTTTACCAAACGTTCATATGAAATACACATAGATTCAAAAGTTTTGCATCACCCTAAATCTCCGAAAAAAAAATGTGTTCATTATAAATGGATCAGAGATTAATCAAATAATTAGTTTCAATAAAAAAAAAACGTGTATATTTGTCAAAAATTTTTATTATCCAATAATAAACTTGCTTTAAACATAAAAAGTATTCTTAGAAATTGAATAAATTAAATACAAATTTATTCTTTTTAAATAAAAGGTTAAGTGAGAACCTGCATAAGAACTTTTAATAAAGAGTATTTCCGCCTCTAGAATTTATGCAAGCTTGAAGTCGCCTGCCCATGCTGTTTACCAAATTATTGATATACTGTTGTGGAATATTTCGCCATTCTTTTTGGGCCGCATGAACAAGCTTTTGTACACTCCTGGGTGGACTTCTGCGTGCTGCCACTGCCCTGGCAAGCATGTCCCAAGGATGTTCTATGGGATTCATGTCAGGAGATAGAGCAGGCCAGTTCAAGCGATTGATCCCTTCAGTTTCAAGATACTCATTTACAGCTCTGGTCCGATGACGTCGGGCGTTATCGTCCATAAAAACGAAGGAATTACCAACAGCTGCGCGCCATAGTCCCACATGAGGATGTAGAATCTCTATCACCAGTCATCGTTCCCTCCACATGAATTAATTCTGTGCAATCATTTAACATGATACCAGTCCAAAACATAGCACTTCCTCCTCTGAAGGGCGGCACGGGGCGAGCATGGGCAAGCTGAGCAACTCTCGTTGGATCCCGCCACACACGTATTCGATGGCTATCTTGTACCAAACAAATCCTTGTCTCGTCGGAAAAAAACACCGAATTCCAAAATTCTTCAGGCAAGGCCGCGTGTTCTTGAGCCCACTGTAGTCGGCGAACTCTGGCTCAGGTTATAGTCTGGGCACTCTTTTTGGTCGGCGACACCTCAAACCTGTCGCAAGTATTCGTCTTCGTAATGTCGAGATCAATAGTTAAACTCACAACGCATGTCTCATATCTCTTTGGAGTGCTGGTATTGCCATGGTCGGGTTTCTTCGGATAGTCAAGTGGATATAGCGGTTCTGCCGCTGATTAGTAACACGCCTTCTACCGCTTCTAGATCTATCACGAAGAGAATTGGTCTGGAGATACCGGTTCCATACACGAGACACATCACTTTGCCAAACGCCAACTCTGTTTGCCACGAACCTTTGAGAATGACCTTCTTCAACTAAATCCACTATTCTTGCACTTATCACTTGACGATTCATGTTTGCACTTAAAATGTAAAAATCAAATGCCTTTAATGTTAAAATGATTGCACTATAAATGTTATCTTACAAAAAAAACTGTAAACATCTGTATATTGCAAAAAATATGGAACATATTGAAATGGTAAACATTGATAAACAAGCCAACAAAAAATTGTTAGCGCAAAAAAATTCCTTCGTATCCGAAGAAGGTGAAGGCAAAACTTTTGGATCTATGTGTATTAACAGATCTGGAAAGGTCGTTGACAAAAAAAGTTCAAATGCACTTTTAATTTTCTTAAATTCGCTTGGGCTTAATGAGAATATTATGTAGGTATGATTATGTTTAAAAAAGTAACATAACACTTGATTCGAGCCGCAGCGAGGCAGTCACAAATTATATTCTGCTATATTCTGCTGTTTCATCATCTTCCAGACAAAAACGGCAAGTCGGATCTTCCAACAGTCCAAGTTTCAGCATATGATGATTCCGATGACAGTGGCCTGTTCAAAGGTCTGTTAGACAACGTAGGTCATGCCTGCTATAATCTAACATTTGTTTGGAGACAGTCTTCGAAGGATGTATAAAAGCCTTTGAATGAACCAATCCTGGTGAATTATGCCAGAAGTCTAAAGCTCTTCTTGCTGTCCAGGTATTTAGTGTTTGTTTGGCAAAACTTATTGCGATGCCAATTGTAGGTTCTGGTCCGATAGAAACACGGGCGACACGCTCCCTTACAAGAGAGTCTGCCTTCTCGTTTCCCTCCATGCCAGAATAGCCAGGGATCCAGACCACCAATACTTTATTGAGTTCTTCTATTGAGGAGAGTCTTTTTTGGCAGTCTTAAACCAATTTCGACGTTACACGGTGTGAGCTAAGTGCTTTCAAAGCCGCTTAGCTGCCCGAGAAAATTTTTATTGTTTTATGTATGAGATTGGCTTGCTCCACTCTCTCCACTCTCTCCACACATGAAACAATGGCGTAAATTTCCACCTGAAATACGGTTGCATAGGATCCTAGAGAAGTTGAAATTTCTGTCCTAGATCTGCGCCCGTATACACCTGCACTAGAGCCTGAAGGTGTTTTTGAGCCGTCTGTGCACCAACAGCTGTCTGCTCTGAATAGTTCATCTCTACGGAGACCCATTCATCTCTATTTGGAATTAGGACGGTATAAGGCAGGTCGTAGTTTACTGTTATATCAGAGATCATTCCCAGAATGTGACTGTGACTTTCTCTGCTTCGTTCTGTATAAGCCTGATTTGTGTATTTGGAAATATGCACAATTCTCTATGCTGTCCATCTAGCCTCTCTTTCCAAAAATATATGGAGAGGAGGTAGGTCCAGAAAGATTTCCATGGCTGCTAATAGTGTGGATCTATTAGCACCAGTAATTGCCAGAAAAGCCTGTCTCTGTGAACCAGAGAGCTTTGCTTGGGCCGTTCGCTGTAAAGCTTTTGGCCACCAGGCAAAAGCTCCATAAGTGATCATTGGTCTAACGATCATCACATATAACCAATAGATTTGTTTGGGTCCCAAGCCTCAAGATTTGCCACAGATCCTGCTACATGTCCACAAGTGAAGTCTGGCGTTTTGGAAAACTTTTTCCAAGTGAGCGTTCCAAGTGAGTTTTATATCTAGGATAATCCCCAAAAACACAAAAAACACAATAGCGGAGAATCGAACCGCGATACTTTACGTTTAAATTCTAAATTTTCCGTGCTTCTACCCGTCTGGTCATCTCCTACGTGGTTGAAAGTATTCGAAAGTGGTATGTAAATGGAGTTCGACTGTTCAAACATACCTAAATATCCATTTTATTATTAAACCACAGCGAATTTAGCAATTAAAAGTGCATTTGAACTAACTTTTCAACGACCTCTCCAAATCTGTTATTGGAACTTTAGTTCTTTACGTCAGGTTATGTTTGAGCGACCAGGGGTCGCGACGCAGAAGATCTGACCGTTACGCGTTACGTTACGCTACGTTATGTTACGTTGCTTCGTTATGTGCCTTGCGTGCTTGTGCCTCCTCAGTCTCTCTCTCGTTTACGAAGCAGCGATTCATATGCTCCGGCCGGGATTTGAGCCCGGGCCGCTCGCGTGGAATGCGAGCATTCTACCACTGAACCACCGATGCTATATTAAAATTCTATGCAAAGCTGGTAGTCGGAGTGCTGGTGATCTACTTGAATTTGTTCGCATAAACTTTTATTATTATTTCCATAATTATTTTTTTTGCGCGATTAAGGGGTCTAGCACATTTACTTTTCGAAATACAGGGTGTTAAAATTTTGAAAACTTGAATGTTTTAATTCGATAACTTTAAAATGGATGGATAAATTGATTTGACATTTTGCAGGTTGTTTTTAAATGTAAGAGGGCATATTTTGAAAGAAATTGTAGTTTGTGCAACTAGTGTTTGAAGTTTGAACACGACGCCGTAGGCGGAGTGCTCAATCGTTCAAGTGCGATATGGACAATCCACACGAGTCGAGCAGCATATTTTTCCTACGACCCACTTAAGAAAAAATCTAGAAAATAAAAATTTCTACTAACTGTAATATAACTTCAAATTAAAAATTTAACAACTCAATTTTATGTTTCCACTAATTTTGTGGTAAACGTACAGTTCTTGAATGTCCAATTTGTATAATGCTACGGTTTCCTTTTTTAAATATACGATGCTGTTATAAGTAGATGCTGCCAGTCGGACTCCCTCATGAAGGGTACCTTACCATTATCTGTAATAATGAATATTCTGCTAAATATTTCAAACGTCTACCTATTGTCGTTATTAATAACAAGCAGAATAATTATTTAAAAATAAAATTAACAATAAAAAGAAACTTTCTCATGGGGAATCGAACCCGGGTCTACCGCGTGAGAGTCTGGTATGCTTACTACTGAACCACCAAAGAATATGCAGATCGATTATCTATAACGTCAGATGTATTACATAATATTTGCTTAAAAGGAACTAAAGTTCCTACCGTGTGTCCCGCGACACGTTCTACCTTTTTACTTTTAATGAACGATATTTGGTAAGAAAGTTATCTCACGTCTCACAGTTTTGTAGAGGAATCTTTATATCTCATCTTATAAATAACATAGTGTATAGTTGATTCATTTATCCATACTTTAAGTATAAAACCCTTTTACAGTTTTTCTTTATCTTCTATTTTTCCTATACTATCAATATTGCTGCTAGCAGTATATATTAGTGCAATGTTAACAACAGTAACGCCATTCACGCTGTTCTTTTGTGGGAAAAATTTAATTACAGCGTTTTCTCAGTCTACCAGCCAGCAAACAGCTTTGATTCGTTTTTTTTGTACAAGTAAAATCCAGTTTCACGGCCCGCCGCACTGTTCTATTATACTCCCGTCAGGAGAAAAAAAAAACAACAACAACAAATAAAGCTTCAAAGTCGAGGGAACTCGCTCAAAGTATGAGGATGCAGGATTTTCTTCGTACATACATGTATTTTATCTTGAGCTTTTCTTTTTATTATATATACACTTGGTGCTAAACTATAGAGCTTAATTCAATTTGAAATTGACGGGTGATCGAACATCGTAGTCCATTTCAAGTCGTAACGTCTATAAAACCGGTCGTGAAGTGTAAAAGCTTTAAAATAAAGTATGCCTGGAAATTATTCCTCAAATAGAAGTGAATTTTATGTCTAAGAAACTGAAATAAATTTTGAAAAAAATTAAATTTGGAAAATATGAGCTTTTTTTAGATTCATAGCTATTATTTTATTGTGTTAATTTGAGTTGTGGCAGATACAGAACTGGTCACTTTTTCACTGACAATAGGAGATTGGTTTTCCACATCTACGGCATGTCAATCGTGAAAATATTCGAGTTTTTAAAAATGACCACTTCTCTGTATTGCAAAATGGACTGCGGCTGAATTCATCAGTATTTAGAGGTATATCGACAAGTAAAGACTGCATAGTACAGTTAGTTCAAGTGATATATAAGTTGATTTGTGTAGGATCAATATTGATGTCGAATAGAAATATTGCATCGACGTTTTCAAATGAAGCAGCCGTTTTTAAAAGCCCAAATAATGAACAACAGCTTACAAAGATCGAAAATCGATATTTTTATAGAACCAAAAAGCAAGAAGATGCTCGGCTTAAAATGACAAGAAAATCTCCTACAGAAATTTGTTCCTAAAGCGTTACCTATGAAGACATGGCAAGAAAGAAGTCCAGTAAAAAGTAAAATTTTAACCTAGTATGCAAAAAATTTATGACGATCGTGCCAGACGCGAGAATAAGAAAAGGAAAGGAAATGTGAGAAACAAAGATATTTGGAAAGAAAATAAAGAAACAAGTTATACGAGGCTTGTTCAATTGAAACCCATCTTTGGTCCAGGAAAAATTTATTGCCAAGTACAGTTACAAATAACTACCACTACAATTGAGGCACATATCCCACTGTTTCACCAACCGATGTATACCCTGCTTATGGAATTCTTGTGGCTGCTGCTGGAAGAATTCTTTCACACCGTTTTGTACTTCTGCGTCCGACTGAAAACGGATACCTTTTAACGCCTTTTTTAGTGACCCAAAGATGTGAAAATCGCAAGGCGATAAATCGGGACTATAGGGTGAATGCTCTAATATCCTCCATTTCTTTCATTGCAGATTTTCTTTCACTACGTTGGCAACATGAGGCCGAGAATTATCACATTTGGACGGATTGTTAACAGCAAACGCCATTTCAAAGTCACAATACTTAAAATCGCTGTCAAATATAAACGAAATAAACAGATCAGTGTGACGTTTGCATACACTACTAATGTTGGAAAACGTCAGTTGAATAATTACAATTGTTTCCAAGGCTAACCTGACCAAAGATGGGTTTCAATTGAACAAGCTGTGTAAAATGTTAACAGGACAAAAATAATGCACCTGACGATTCGGTTATCCTATAATTGATGGTAATATTCTGTCCAGTGTGGTTCGCACGAGACCAACTAGACGAGATTTTCACAAAGTCTTTTCTCGCCGATGCAATGATAAGTCTTCTCTCAAGTCTCGTCTCGCAGACTCCAGTCTCGTCTCGTAAAACTAACGAAATCTCATCACTCATAATCTGATTGTTTCAGTGCAATAAGGAATACTCAAATACTTGCTATAATACAGGGTGTTCCAGGAGTTTGTACCAAAAACTTGGGAGGTGATAAAAAGGCTAAAAATAATGATGGTATTTCATATAAAATTTTTTCTTTACGCACCTCGTTAACGAACTATAGGGCTCTAAAGTTGGGAATGAAAAATGTTTTTTTATTTACAGTTATTTAATGGCTGATTGGAAATTAGTAATATATTAACCGTTAATAAAAACCATAATTGCACACTTTTTGGCGTGATTTACAAGTCTACAACATACTTGTGAACTCAGGTACCGACTAAGTTTAATGGTGGATGCACCATTTTTTTGAAAAGTAAAACTTTTTTCAGTTATAAATGCAACAATTGGCTTTTGTGAACATTTTCAGAGATATCAAGTTCTCCTGTGACAGCTCGATAACATTAACGGTTTGAGAGATACGGGCAATTTTATGTCGCACTGCACACCTATTATTGGCGCATTCACATTTATTTTGAATGTACGATTACAGGAAGCATCCTGTATTATTAGCAAATTATTGATAAATTGGTGCAGTCTACATTTATAAATAGAAACTTTCACTTTGTTTAACCATAAAGAACTTTATTGAAAACGAACATTACTTTAACAAAAGTAAAAATAGCAACAAAACCCTGAGAAATGAATAACTACATTATATTAGCAGATTAGAAAAAACGAGTAATTAACGACATTAAAAAGTCAAAACGGCTTAAAAAAATTACTCCAATTTATTATTAATTTGCTTATAATACAGGATACTTCCTGTAATCGTACATTTAAAATAAATGTGAATGCGCTAATAGGTATGCAGTGCGACATAAAATTGCCCGTATCTCTTAAACCGTTAATGTTATCGAGATGTCACAAGAGGATTTAATATCTCAAAAAATGTTTACAAAAGCCAATTATTGCATTTATAACTGAAAAAAGTTTTACTTACCAAAAAAATGGCGTGTCCATCATTAAACTTAGTCGGTACCTGAGTTCACAAGTATGTAGTAGACTTGTATATCACGCCAAAAAGTGTGCAATTATGGTGTTTATTAACGGTTAAAATATTACTAATTTCCAATCAGCCATCTAATAATTGGAAATAAAAAACCATTTTCCATACCCAACTTTAGAGCCCTATAGCTCGCTAACGAAAGGCGTAAAGAAAAAATTTTATATAAAATACTATCATTATTTTTAGTCTTTCTATCACCTCCCAAGTTTTTAGTACGAACTCCTGGGACACCCTGTATAAGAGTTGGAAGAGAAAATTACAATTGTTGGAAAATAACATGTATTTGAAAGTAATACAACTAAATAAGATAACAACAAAACATTATTTTATAAATAAAAAAACTGAAAAAATCAAAGATAAAAAACGACCCTCTGCCCTCTCGGTTGCGAATGTTTTTGTTTTTCATACAGCCGTTTAAACATAACAAACATCGTGTATAATCATTGTTGGGGCGATTTCGATGTTTTCTTCTAGTTAATGCAGCACGTGAGAATAATCTTTCCGCCGGGACTGAAGTAGCCGGTATGCTTAAGAGATCTCGTGCCATTAAACTTAGAATAGGAAATTCAGAAGCATGCATTTTCCACCAATGTAATATATCTGTTTCTTTATTACATCGTGACATAGAATGATATTTTTGAAACTCCTGCATTCATTCTCCTTCTGCGTGCGTAGGGTTTACTGCATACAAAACATCAAAATCAACCGATAACGCAGGCAGATGCTTTTAAAAGCAATTCTTGGTGTTATGCTTATGGCTTTTTATCAAAGTAAATTGATGTTCATTCAGAAATATTCACTGGCGAGACTCTCGCGCGAGACGCGATGCTCGTCTGGTCAAAGTATCGTCTGGAGTCTCGTCTCGAAAACGAGACGAGACCATGCGAGACTATCGAAAACGAGTTTCGTGCGAATCATTACACTACAATATTTTCAAATTTCAACTAATTGTTCATAAGGTTTAGACTCTGTTTCACATAAGAAGAAGCCACCCGAAGTTTGCCAACTGTCTTGCGCAGAAATCAAAATCGGTCTTGTTCATCTTTGTTGTCAATTTTACAATATGGTGCTGGTTTTAACAACAAGTTCAAGTGGGCTATTCTTGCGTGGAACATAGTATACCAATAATTAATTTCTGTTATGAGTGATTAATTTGAGATAACTTATGAGACTCTACAATAAATTTTCCATTAAAGATAAACAAGAAATATGGAATCTTCATCAGAATCGAAGTAAACTGACTATTCGTGCCATTTGCCATGTTATCTACTTCCATTCCAGAAGCTTCGTGTCTTATACAGGGTGGGGCACTATGAACGAACTATTCTCAGGCGTCTTAACGGCAGATATAATTAGAAAAAATAAGACGTGGAATTAAGTAGATTACTTAGGGCTATAATTTAAAAATATTTTGGAATATACAGGGTGCTTCAAAAAAGCGTGCCGTATCAAAGTTAGGTTCCCTCAAAATAAAAACGAATAACCACATTTGCTTCACACCATCTCACTAGAAGCTTTCAACATTCTGTTTCCAATATTTACTGGTATGCTATCATATACAGGGTGTT
>CAJUYG010001838.1:0-18512 GCA_910591675.1 Galerucella calmariensis | reverse complement strand
TTAATAAATAAATTAAGTGTCGTGGACAAAGTATAGTATTCTACTCGCAATTTATGGCCATAATTCACTTGGGTGACTTGCGCCCCTCGCCTGCGGCTCTTGACGCAAACGTCACCCATCGTGAATTATGGCTATCATAAATTGCTCGTTTAATAATATACTATTATTTAATTTAAATGCTTTCAAAGATTAATATGTATAACTGTTTTGTCATTATTCATTATACCTCAATAAATGTTGTTTGACACAAATATGATACATTTGTACAAGAATAAATGTAATTTTCGATAGATAACTCATTTTATTGATGACTATGAATATGTTTTTATCCATCAACAATATTACTTCCCGAACTTGAAACAAATCCTTTCTTAACGACAAATTAAATATTAGTTAGGCCATTTGGAAAATCATATTTATTTGACATAATAAGTTTTTGGTTGCCACAAATAAATCTTTTTCTCGGTGTAGATGGTTGATATCTCTAAAAAATGTCTAGTCTAAAGCCATTTGCTTTGATTAATAACCAATAAAATCATACTAAAAAATTAATGTTTTAAATGTTTATAACTGCCACCCTAAGATACTGTTATATATTCAAGGTACGTTTGTAAGATGGAAAACATGGCTTTAACCATGAACTCTACTGTTAATTATAATTCAAGATGAACGTACTATCAAACGTTCATAAAAAATTTCCCTCCCATTCCTCAAATCTGGAATGCTTTTTATTCATCGAGCGTGCCGTCAATAAAATTTCCCTTCAAAACAAAAATCAGTGAATAAAGCCTTAAAATGCTAATCAGTCTCCGCTACTGATAGCAAAGGAGACAAATTAGGCCGGTATATAATCATATTTATTTTAAATATAACAGGAAATAATTTTTTTGTTTCCTAAATTCGTTAGAATGCGGTTTTTAAGGTTATTTTCGTTTTTGATAGTGAAAAAATAAATATTAACTTCATTTAAATATATTTCGGTAGTTCCACAATTTTTTTAGACAGGCTGGAACTCTATGCATCAATTGCACATACTTTATAAAATATCAGCGACTTCATCTGCCAAAATTAAATGTTCATACAAGGTGTCACAGAATAATTATCACTAATTTTCAAAAATTACAGAGGGCACTTAAATAATAGTACATTATACACCAAGGTTGTGAAGACTATTATTATTGAAGGAGTGGAATAAGGTGCCTAGGCTTATGAATGTCTTCAACACCATGGTGTATATACAATTTTTCCCACAACTACCCAATTTAAGACAAAAATTAAAAATAATCAACAAACGCACCACGATAAGCACTTATCCCGTCGTCTGACTGACAAGTACACTGTTAGTTTTCGATATATTATGAACGTATACTCGTCATGTAACCAGTCATTTTTTATTGAGCGCGAATTTTGAACTAATGGCATTTTCATTCAAATAATTTCATCTTGATGGGTAATTTCCAGCTTCAAATATGTTAAAGACAATTTCCTGGGTATACAAAATTATGTTGCACAAGTTTTTGTTGAACTACTATCCCTAAATTCTCAAAATATTTGTATTGACCCAGGTTAATAATGGAGAACATTATTAACCACTAATGGAGCAATTCAACTTCTCAGCTGGCTAGAAGAAGCAATAATTGTCAACTTCACAGCTAGTAGCGGAAAAACATTTTTTCTACTAACGTGCGGAAAGTGAATCTTTTCCGCACTAAAAAGCGTGCGGAAAGAGTCACTTTTCCGCACTAGTGCGGAAAGTAAATTTATTGACATTTGAGGAATATACTGACATTTGAATATTCAAAATATGTATTTTGTATATCCAAGTTTACCAAATGACTGAAAAATTAAGAAATTTATTATAATTTTGCTATAATTTTCAATAAAAAAACAACTTATTTTTCAATCATTTTTTAATGGCCCTGGTATAAGCCTCATCAAATGAATGTCAAATAATAATAATTAATTTGTTAATATGCATTTAATAAGAAATGTATCTTTATGTTAACTTTTGGGTTATTTTTCGCATGCTAGTAGAAAAAATAGTGTACCTAACACGTGCGTAAAGTGACTTTTCCGCACGCGATTGCTGGCCGAACTCGCTAAAGCGTCGTTCGGCCATCTGCAATGGCGTGCGGAAAAGTATCACTTTCCGCACTTGTTAGGTAAACTACTATTTCATTAGTAAACTAGTGTTACAAATATAATGGAAATGACAATTAAATTTAGAGCCAAATATGGAATACCATTTTGTTTTTGGGATATAAAAAAAAACTTCATATAAATTAAATCAGTTTAATGTTTTTACTAATCAGTCATACATTTATATATAGTAATTAACAGCCTTTAATCAAATATATTAGTTGTCAAATTAAAATCTAACACAAAGAACAAAATCACAAATGAGTAACCAAATAGGGAATAGGTATCCATATATGGTATATAAGCATAAATCAACATAAAAATAACAAAAATGGACATTAATATATTTGAGATCAATTAAATAAATATAATATATTGTGATAAATGAAAGAACTTAAATAATTACTTGCAAAAGTCACAGATCCAAGTATCAAACTGGACCAGTACAATCATAATGTGCCCAGAGCCCACACATCAAGCATTTAATTTAATATTCCATCATTAGACACCGACGACTGTCCATATTTGGATTTTTATACTAGTTCAATTTCTTCTGAATATTTTTTAAAGTCACAATATTTTAATGAGAAAAGATCACAAAATGGTGGAATAAACATAATACCGATATACTAAATAGTATAACACTTACGTAAACTAACATAACAGCTGATAATAATCATTTATTACACACCTTTAAAATTTTCTGCACGACAACAAAACTAAACACGCCTGCCACACGTGAAGCATTCGCGCAACTGACTCGATGGTGTGAGTGCGATAAGTAGACCGAATGAAACAGAAGATGGTCGAGTGTTGCGTTTCATACTTATAGTCTTAGAGAAATGAAGGCATTCCATATTAGGATACTATTCCATATTTGGTGATTTTCCTCTACATACATACAAGGTAGTTGCTTTGTATTGGACAAAAAAGTATTGCTATCAGTTTTTCATTTCTTCTCCGTTCATCTTATTACTATCTTCAAGTGAAATTTGTAGCAGCTTTTAAAAGATTAACAAAAAAACAACTGGCCTAAGTAACGCTACTGATACTTTGTAAAAGAGCTCCGACCATTTGAAAGGGAGAATGCAATTCACCCCCAGGTCGTCTCAGGGGAGAATTTATGTCGTCGTTACTGTCAGACGCTGTTTGGGTATTCTGGTGGAGGCGAGCCAGCCGTGATCTGCCATTGCTTCCTTGTCCCCTAGGTGTCGTGATCCTCAAATTACAATCTAGCTGCTGCTTGTCGTTTTCGAACTGAAAGAAGCTGACCGGAATAAAATAACTCATTTCCGTCGAGGGTATCGATCTAGCGAGAAGTTATTTGAAAAAAAAACTAGATTCGTTTCATGTGTAAAACACTTTACACTTCAGGGATTTTGAGGAACTTGTTGCTGGATACGTGGAAAGTGACTCGGCGGTGAGTAGGTTGGCGGGCGGAGTGAAACTCAACCGATATGTACTTTGGGAATACGCACAATTTTTGAAGTGAAAATTCATTTTGCACCGTTGGGTGATTTGGAATTCGATAAAACGAAAAAAAAAGACGACCATATACATATATAGAGCTCAGCACGCGAGAGGATTAGATAGAAAACAATAATACTGTGCTGGACCAAGACCGAATGAACAATACCAGCACTACAAGTATTTGAGCAAGATCAAGACTAAGAACGACCGAGCAAGACCAAGATTGTCTTGTTTCTTGCCTTGCTCATCACTACTATCTGATGTCGTGTTTTTTGCTCCTGAATATATGTCCTTTAATACTCAGTACATAAGAAAATATTGGAGAAAATATTTTACAAATCTTAAACAATCTATGAAACTTCATTTATACATTAATACGTAAGTGTGTGAAAATGAAGCGAGCAAAAGAAACTGCAGTTGTTTTTCACGAAACATCGTTACACAAGTTAACAGCTTTTGAACTTTCGACTATTTCCTTCCGTTGTCTGACTGACTCCTAGGTCCTCCTAGGTCATCGTACATCCTGTCCTTCACAGGAAGGTGGACAGGTTACTAGGAAACATCTTCTTTATATCGGCAGGTGTAGGCCAAGACTCACCGAACACACACTCTCTTATCCACGATAACAATGGACACTCGCATAAGACATACCTGACAGTTTATTCTTCCTGTTCACACATCCTGCATAGAGGTGTTTCCACTAGCCCCATAGTGTGGAGGTTTTTCCTTAGTTGACAGTGGCCAGTCGAAAATCCTGCTGTTAAACGCAGGCTTTTCCTGGTCATCGCCAAATATTTCTTCGGCGCCAGCTTCTCAGGCCCAAAGTGATTCTGGCAAGACTGCATCCTTTGATTCCATCCCATCTCTTAATGGATTGAGCATGGGTAACGTTTGGCTAGCTCCGCAATTGTCGAAGTCGTTAGGCCGTAGGTGTCACTGGGTCCCAAAATTTTTAGTCCAGCCGCTCCCCTGGCTGTCGTGCTCTTTAGCCCACCTCAGGATAATATTGTTATCTGCCGAGGTATTAGATAAATCTTGGTGGCATTCTAATACTAGCCCCTATATAACACGTTGTCTGTTCAAGGCTGATAGGGCTTGCCTACTATCAGTGCAGATTGTTATGTTTTTGCCAGAAATTCCTTTTCTGGTTAGTTTTTTCGTGGCAATTGAGTTACCAGCCAGTTCTGTTCAAACCACGCTGGTATTGTTTCCCATTCCCCACTTAATCCTTAGGCTTAGTGCTTTCGAGTAAACTCCTCATCCTGAGCCTCCTTTCATTTTTGAGCCATCTGTATCTCATCAAGTATTTTCATGCAGCAAAGACAATCTCCAAAATTATATTGCACACATTTTTGTTAAACTACTATTCCTTGATTGTCGAAACATTTGAATTTGTCAATTATTGGCCTAGGTTAATAACAGAAAAACATTATTAACCACTAATGGATATATTTAACTTCTCACTTTGGCTTGAAGATGCAATAATTGTGAACTCCATAGCTGGTAGTGCAAAATAGTAGTTTGTACAACAAGTGCGCAAAGCGTCACTTTTCCCACGAGCGCAGAAGTTTGTGGCTCGAGCCGTAAGGCAAGTGCCGCAAATCTAGCGAGTGGGAAAAGTGATTTGCGTACAAGTTGCACACAATATTTTTTCTACAACCACATTTATTAATGAAAGAAATACAGTCATTTATATAGTTATTTTATTTAAACTTTCAATAAAAAGAACTTACAATATGAAAATAAATAGAAAAATCAGTTGAATGTATAATTAATTGTAAAATTTGAATAAATTTGTATTGAAACCTCAGGTAACAAATTTTCGGTTGCAGTTCTAGCTTTTTCAATAATATATGGAGGAGTATTTTCAATGTCCGAATTGGACAGCTCAAAAAATAAGTTATTTTGATCTTGGTTCATAATTCCTTAAATTGTTTTTATAATTAATTAAAATTGATAATGGAATAAATAGTTTACTTAGGTACTTTTGGTTTTAATTTAAAAATTGTACACAAATAAGAAATACACAATTAGGTTGAATTGTCAAAATAAGTTGACAGGTCATAGGTAGCTTTGTTTGACATTTCGGTGCGGAAAAGTACCATAGCGTGTACTTTTCCCATTACTTTTCCAACAGCTATCAAAAGAATTAGGAAAGGCCTGCTTTGCGCATAAAAATTTGTGTAGAAAAGCGTGTTTTGCATAGTGGTTGTAGGAAAAATACATTTTGTTGCTAGCTTATAATTTTTATTGATTCGGCCACTTATTTTCTGGTACACAGTACATTATTGATAACTCCAATTTATGAAATTCTCTGCCGAATCCTCCACGCAGCAGAATTACTTCCCGAACATTTTTTTCTCGGTCTTGCTTATGTTATTGGAAATTTCCCACGTCTTTGACCCGGGATAACTCTATATCCTTTCCACTCCTGACCTCGAAAAAAATTATCAGTAATAATTCTGCTGCTGGGGAGACTAACAGAAAATTAAATTTCAAAAACAAAAAAATAACGCGTAACTATTAAAAAAACTGTTGTGAATAATTTATACTCAAATACTTGTACATTTTTAGTTTCAAAGAGAGTTTAAAAGCAATTTGCAATATTTGATTTCCGTATTAGGTGTCTTAAAGCCCAACTTGGTAGACGACGAATTTTCATTTTCAACTAAACTGTTGATCTTCTATTAAATGTCAGTTGCACCTGAATCTTCATGTCATTTGCAACCTTGGATGCGATGTGTTCTGATAACATGCGATGTAATTGACTTTATACAGTTTGCATATCCAATTTATAACTTTTGACAGTTACATAGATTCAGTCCCTACCTTCTTTTATAGGCCAGACAATAAACATTTCTTCCACAAAAATTATTTTGTTTGGAGCAAACAATGCCATAACGAAATCTACAACTGATTGAAGAAAATAAAATATAGCAGTAGATAAAATCCAAAATGGAACCATAATCGATATTATTCTACACATCTTCTCTTTTTTTATGTATAAAATTATAAATTTAATGTCAACACTGGAGGCTGGGAAAGAAAATACTGAGTTCCATAAAATTGTAATAATATACTACAAACAGTGCTAATAATAAATTAAATTTTGAAAGATGTTATAATCCTGTTTACTGTGACAATCCTACTAATTTGTCACCAGCAGTATTTAAAGAAGTAGTCAGAGACTTCCCAAACTGTTTAGCGGCTATAAATGGCACCTGAAAGAGATAAATATAACAATTATTTAAAAGATTTTTCAACAATCAATGTTTTGTTAATAAACAAATTAATGTTAACCGGTGAGAAAGCCTTCCATGGAATCTGTTTTTCTTATCAGAACATGACTTCGTTTCAGGAAATAATTTCCCACACGTGAACTCGCATTTTTATGCGCGAAATTGTTGTCAAAACGAGCGCCATATTGAATAATTTGCATTCGATCAGTAACGTAACGTATTCACATTTTGTAGATTAGCACAAAATTGTATGTATTTATTTGGCTTTTCCATTAAATGAAAACCAGATCAGGATATATATTTTTCCTACGATCACATAGGAAAGTGACATATATCGCACTGTCTAGTTCTATGGAAAGTGGCCTTTATTCATACGCGTACGGAAAAAAAACTTATCCGTACGTGTACGGATAAAAAAGCTGTCAAATGAATTTTTATTAGGATTGACCACTGAAAGCTGTCAAATATATAATTTTTAATTAGATTTACTTATGTAATATCTAAATTTGAAGCGATCTATTTGAAAAGTGAAATTTTTGTCATTATCTTGATTAAAAAAAAATGAGGGCGCGGTCGAGGATCGCTAATGTCATATTTGCTACCTACCTATTAGTTTTACAAGAAATTTCCTCTGATATACAATCTGTCACAAAGCGAACGGTTTCTTTAGAAAGACGAAATCTTTGAATAAACTTATGATCTCTCCAACCATTCTCCAACATTCGAAGTGATTCATACGCTTTCTATACACTCAAGGTCTTCTCGGGTGTTGTACGATTCCAATAAGTTCCAAAAAATCCTCATCATCGGTTTAAATATACATAATTAACTTTGACAAACTTTTAATTAAATTTTAAATTAAGTACAGATTATGTTTGCATACAATTCATTCAAATTTGAGCCACGGAACATGATAACAATTTATGTTCCGTGCTTAAGCTTACATTAAACCTGCCCTCTTGGAGGCTTTACTAAGCTTAAGGTTTAAATGAAGCTCAACCGTAAGCCAACTTTGTACAACAGCAATCTGACGCTAAGCCTGAGTTCACACTTGAGCCTTCACTTAGCTACAATTGTACAACCGGCCCTTATTGTACATATTTATATAATCCAATTTGACATGAATTGCTTATGATAACCTTACATTTTGTTCGCAATAATGTGACATTGGGTTACAACTTTCGACAATGATGATTTAAATTGTAGACTTGCATTGATCCCTCATTGGATATAACACCTACGAGCAATATAATACGTATGTCACCTAACTGTCAATTAGTTCGAAAAGTTTGAACACGACCCTTTCAAAACACCCTCTTAATCTAGTAACTTTTAGTGGTGTAGGTGATGTTTATTAAAATGCTCCTCCTGGTTTAAAAATAAGGTATAGAGAAACCGATTTTGGTTTCTGCGCAAGACAGTTGGCAAACGTGGCTTATTCCCATGTGAAACGGAGTCGACTAAATTGTGAGGTTATTAAATCTGAACCACTGGAAAAAGGATTGGAGCCTTGAGGTAACCCGCAACTTGCTGTAAAGGCGGGTACTGACTAAAGCGTTTTCACTCGCACGAACGACTTACGCGTAAAAATGATCAGATAAGAACGCCACGCACATACGTACGCGTAGCAATTTTGCGCGCACAAACACGATCCGGCGGCTGTCGGTCTTTCGAGAAGATCAAAAGGTTTTCGTACGCATAGCATGCTCAGTGTGGCGGCACTTGCAATAATCACATTTCGTCTTCTCGGCGTCATTTCAACAATATCACTGGAACGACAATTTAGCGCGCACTAATTTCATGCTAAAAATAATTTTCACGAACAATATATTTGCTTTTGTGTGCTTGTAAAAATACTCTAGTCAGTACCAGCCTTTAGATATGCATAATCCTCGCCGTTTACTCGTAAAAATAATTGTACAACTATAAAACTCACCTCCACGGCAGTATTTAAAATATTAGAGAATCCTTCATAGCCAGCAATAATTGCAGTTGAAATTTTCCTGGATTTCGCGGCATCATTTCCATATTTTTCATATTCTTTAGTTGTATCCACTATTGGTCGAGGTTTAAATATATTTGCAACAAATTGTTGAACATTCCCGTATTTGTTGTCGATTTGTAAGGGAAGAGATTCTTTCGATTGCAGCTCTAAGACCGCTCGAGTACGACCAGAGTCAGGAGAAAATGGAGTTATGGCCTGCAATTATATTTGTTTGGAAAAAAAAATTTCATGAAGATAAACAGTACTTACTTTTGATTTTGCTACGTTTGTTATAATGTTTTCTACTTTATTTAAACTATCACTGAATGGCATTAAGATTTCGTTGTTTCGATTTACAGATGGGTAACTGAAAGTACTACTCGAAAATATCATAAAAACTATTGTATAAGTTAAATTCATCATATCTGTAAAAAATATATATTATGTATATTAATGTTTCTATATTAACTAAAAATTTATTTTGGATTTATTCACATTTTCGTAAACTCTGAGGAAGTTTAAAGCGTGTGGAATAGGAATAAAATAATAACCTAATTTATAATCAATATTTTTGACATCCCTGTATAACTATAAGTATATTGTAAATTAATTCGAATTTTTACGGGAATCGGGAGAAAAATTTTCTCAACTTCACTACCATAAATCCAAATAACAAAAACTGTTTGAATTAATATCAATTAGAAGAAGAATTAAAAGTATATAATGAATTGTCTAGAGTATAAAAAATGTTTATGACAATATTTATAAGTATTAATTAACAATTTACTCACGTCTGTATACGATATATTCGACTTAAAACTCTTCAGATTCAAACTGTTTCTCACTGAAAGCACTTTACAATGTGGAAACATGTTTAATATATTCGAAATGCAGTAGGGCAATGTCTAAAATAAACAATAATATTACCCAATACTCGGTAGTTAATATGTAATTAGAAAAAGATAACTAGAAAGCGTCCTTATTAAGTGTAAGCGAGAATGGTATAATAACGGCCTTGTGACGATGGTCCACTTTCACTGATGTAATATTTGTTCCCAGCCGAACTGTAACCGTCTACAAAAAAATACATGGGTATAGTATGTTCATACCTACAGTGAAATGACTTAAACAGATTAATAAAGGGTAGATGAATGGATCATAGTTAAAGAAAAATGAAAAACAAACTTTATGGGTGAATAATAATTTTTAATTGAACAAAGTTGATTTTTAGTTCCGAACTTTGTTTTATAAACCATTCCCAATAAATGAAAATCAAGTAGTGTAGCGTTGGGAGACTTCAAAGACTACTATTTCAATGTTTATCTTTTATGATTCCATGGAAGCCTTACTCTGTTCTCAAATGTCTCTTATACAGTTTTTCGTAAACCTTGTTCAGTAAACTCTTTGTATGGAGGTGACCTTGTCTCATCTTCTCCCGATTTCCCAGCTTGATAAGCCCATTGTGGTCTGTATAGAGCGATGCTCTCAAGCACTCCTTTCAAATACATTTTTGTATATTACTCTTTTCATGGTTTTTACCATGAATGATGTCGGAGTAATCGTTCATTGAGATTTAGCCTGGATGTATCTAGTTTGGGAATAAATACCACCTTTGCATCATTACTACTGAGTACTTATGATGCCCATTCTCTCTTGAAAGAGCTTTGGAATATATCATCTGGTTCTGAAAGGGTCAAATGAGTTCACAGCCCATCTGATAAGTTGTAGTCTGAATATATCATTCGTAAGTTTCCAATCTTCTTTGTTTTGACAACCAGTCCGTTGTCAAAGCTTTACTATCTTCACCACACTTAGAAAGCGCACTCTGAGAAGTTGCTCTAGCCTCCAGCTCTATATTTGGAAACTAAAAAGAAGCTTGTGAGGTTCTGATGCTGTCAGGAACACCCTGCATTTTCTCACAGAGTTTTCTCCAGGACCTCTTCCTGGCCTGGATGTTTTTTGATTATATGCATCTAAATATCTTCTGTAAGTTCCTTGTGGCATTACTTATTCTTCTTTCTTATTCTTTTGGGAATCAAACCACGATACTGTTTTTTATTTTTTATTTCGACGTTTCGGTAGCGTTCCAGCTACCGTTGTCAAGATTAACTAGTAATAAAATTGATAAAAAAAAAATTTTGGTCCCTATCTGACACAACGAAAAAATATGACAACTAGACAATCAATAATATTTTGAAGTTTGAGACTACAAAACTTTGTTGTCAAATTTTATTAAGGTCCATTCATAGTAGATCACACCTCTGGAAAAATGTGAAATAAAATATTTTATTTTATGACATTCTAACGAAATGATAGTCTACTAGAAATGGAATCCAGTGAAGTGCACGTTCCAGGAACGTTTTTTATTGGGATAGTGCTTTTTTTAGCTTATTTTGGAAATGTTGTTGATAAAACGCGTTTGTTGTTACTTTTTTTTTGTATGATTATTTTTGTTTTCAAAACATGTATAACTCAGTTTGGTGATTTTGTTTATTGAAGTGTGTATCGATTAATTAACAACTATTCCATGATAAGAAAACCTGGATCAAAACTTATGATGCTATCCTGATAACGCAGGTAATTGATTATTGGAAATTTCTCTTTCTAACATTGGTAACCAAATTTGACTACATTCGGCTGAAATACTAGCTGCATTTAGTTGTATCAAAGCACTTTCTTTGATTTTTCGTCTTTTATTATTGGGCTCTTTCAATATTATATTTGTCGAATCCCATTTAATTTTATGCCCCTCTTCCCAAGCATGTTTACAAATACCTGACTTAAAGAACTCCCTATCTTTGATATATTTTTTATGTTCACTTATTCGGACTTTTAATGGTCTAGATGTTTCACCTAAATAGAATTTGTCGCATTCACAAGATATCTGATATATGCAATTTTTTGAAGATTGTTCATTTTTTGGTTTCGTTTTTGTTAAGATAGATCTCAAAGTATTGTTAGATTTAAAGCTGGTTTGAATGTTAAATTGATTACCAATTTTCTTAATTCTTTCTGACAAACCCCTAACATACGGTATTGTCAAGTTTTTAAAAATTATGTTAGCTGAATTATTAATATTATTGTTATTCTTATGTGGTATTAACAATGAGCCTTTCTCTATATTCTTGATTTCTTTATTTACAAACTCTGCCGGGTAATTATTGGCATTTAAAATATTTTTCAGTAGAGTTTTCTCCTTTGTGAAATTATTATCTTTAGAACAAATGATTCTGGCCCTATCATATAAAGATTTTACTACCCCTTTTTTAACGCTTATAGCATGATTTGATTCAAAATTCAAATACCTATTAGTGTGTGTTGGCTTCCGATAAAATAAAAAACATTATTGTGGTTTGATTCCCAAAAGAATAAGAAAAAAGTATATGCATCTAGTTCAACTTTATGCATACAGATACTACAAATAGAGGCAAGCCAGCTTCGAACCCGTCAGCATATAAGAGAGAGATAGAAAGTGGGAGGTTTATGCTGTCTTTCTTCAATAGCGTGTATGCATGTATATACACAAATATAGACAGAAAAACCTTTTATCGTCTGTCTCCTTCTCTCTTACTGGAGTTCAGACGGACATTCCCACTTACAGAGCGCCCTATGGCTTGTTGTCTCTATATGTAGTATATCTATGGCTTTATGCGTTTCCCAGCTATCCGTTTTCTTCGCTTAGTGGGAGTGTCTTTATATTCGTTGTTTGATAATAACTGCTGTGTATAAATAGACATTTAACAAATAAATCTAATATTTATTAAAAATACTTGACGAAATGAAACTTTTCCATCCTTTTTTCAATATTTAATAAGTTAATAACACGACACCAAACATTAAACAATAAATGTCAAGATAATAGTATCATACTATTATAACCAACCATTTTATCGTGAAAATATCCCAGCCTCGTTAAACTTGGAACTGTAATCTATTGTCTGTCTGGGCACATAGCCCGAGAAGTAGATGTTTGTTCTTAATGAACGGTCCACTCTTTGAAAAGTGATTTTCAAATTTATAAGTCGTTATGACACTATTATCCTGACATCTATGACACTTGTTCAAAAAACAGTAATTAAGCAAATTTAACAATAATCTAATTTCGTTATTCCTTCTTCCTTAATCTATTACTGCTTTTTTCCATAGAAGACAACCAGTCTTGCAGTTCATCAGGCGGAGTTGGTCTATACGAATCTTCACATCCAGTTAATTTCGCCATAATTTCAGGTACGTTTAAACCTATTGTAGTTTGCTTACTCAAAATCACAGCTCTTACAAAACCATCATGTAATGTCACAAACTGTTGTTCGATGTACATCGTTTTTTCATCCCAAGAAACAATCTGAAAGTCAGTCAGAGATTATTTATTACAAACATGTTTATCAGAATTTTTCGTTTTAAAATGGGGTGACCAAGCGCCCACATATTTCAGATTACTTAGGAAACACCCTGTATAGTCCGGAGCACAAATATATAATTGGGCGGAGTAGAATTCAATGGGACCTCTGGTGGAAAAAATTGTAACTGTCGCAACGAGTAAAATAATTCGTTTTGCATTGTTTTTGTATTATATTCAAGTCAACGTAATTACCGTAAATTCGTACTTTATTTGTTTAATTTTGTGTCAGTGACAAGTTTGAAACTGTGTTTTTCTATTCAACTCAACTGTCATCATTTCTGAGGTAATGTTTTTATTAATCAGAGATATTATGGAATATGTTTTGTTATTCTATTTTTTTTATTGCAGATCAAAGAGAAAATAAGTCGGTATTAAAGATTTAAAATATTACTTAATACAAACGTACCTTCCCTGCAACTTTTTTAGATATGACTATATCAACAATAAATCAAAAACACGAAATCAGACCTAAAACTAAACAGTTAATTGAACGCTTGTTGTACTTTTCACAAATATCAACCATACCTATTATTCCAAAAATAAAAATATTAGTCAAAATTTAGTTTAACAACACAAAATACTAAAGCACAATCAAAGAAAAAGCAAAAGTTTTACAAAACACACACTGAAAATAACTAAAACAGCAAAATAAAACCACTTAAATATCAAAGGGCTTACACGGCAGCTGGTTTGTCTTACTCGTTGCTAAGATGACATTGTCATTTCAGAGCGCCATCTATCGAATCCTACTTTTCCCAATAGAATGATTGACTGAATTAAGAAATTCATTCAAGATAATATTTTTTTCTCCGATTGGCAGCAAATATTAATTTTGCTGACACATATCAATCAGCAAAGTATTACTTTTCCTGCCTAGGCAGCAAAGTGGGTACTTTTCTGCCTAGTCAGCAAAGTGATTATACTCAATTGGAATAAAACATTTGACGTAAACATTTATTAGCAATTATTACATAACACTTTTAACAAGAATTTGAAAACATATGTTTAGTTGTTATTAAAATTATTGGTAAAATTACTACAATTTTGAACGAATAGGCCACCTTTTCTTTCCTCAGAAAATTTGCAAATACAATATCCTCCTATATCATTATAAACAATTATATGTTCAACTCGGCAGCAAAGTAGATTGACTGCCTTAGCTGAATTCAGCCTCGGCAGTCAATCTACTACTTTGCTGCCTAGTTAAACAAATAACTATATCATCCAAACATTTCAGTTGCCATTCGAGCTTAGTTCAAACCTGAACTTGGATCATAATTTAGATTGTACAACTGGGGAAAATTAAAAAAATATAATTCCTGATAAAATCCATTATCTTGAAGGCGTGGGTTAATAATCAACTACTAACGTCTTAGAAATATATGTAGCTCTGATTCAATACAATATCTATAACATCTATTGATAACAAAGGACCCACAATTTTTGAACAATATTTTTTTTATCATAATCTTATCAAATTCTATCCTATTAGTTGACTTTCTATTGCGGTTGGATAAAATCTAGAAAATATTTATTGTTACATTTTCGGTCTTCAAATGAATTCAAATTCAGTAGCTTAATTCGGCATCTTGAAGTCGAAAAAAATTACATCAGTATATAAATACGTGAAATAAATTAATTGTGTATCCTGATGATCCTTGTCAGGATATTGGAATGAAGTTATTAAATTATTGCATTGATGTCATCGGTCCTTGATAAGTATAAAAAGTTTCATATACCAGATACCAGATACCACCCCAACGCGACAGTGGAGATAGTTTATATGCAACATAACCTCATAAATACTTAGAAGAGCACGTGTTAAGCTAAAAATGTTTTTTTTTTGAAACAATAGTTTTTGATTTATAGAAGATTGTGAAAAAATGTTTTCAATCTTTTCATTTTATCGAAAAAATAGAAAAGATTTCTTGTTTTAGTTTTGCTGTAGACCCAATACTCTTCGAGATAACACCTTTTAAAGATTAAAAACTTATATCGAATGAGGGAAGTTGAAATTGAATATTGAATAAAAGAATTTTTTTTAAATTAATAATATTAATTATTAATTGATAACGGTTGAGAATTTGGATACGGTAAGAGATGCCAATTCTACTACTAATAAAAAGTCATGAAATTTTTTCCATCCAACCTTATATCAACAGTGGTGCTGTATAAGGGATGAAATAAGTCAAAAATGTTTGAAAAATGATAAATTAGTGTATTAAAGTATCGAATAACCTTAATTCTAGCTCTGTAAGTGTTTTCAACTCATTATATGCCTCAATTTATAATTTTATTGATATTTTGCAATAAGTGGTTGTTTTTCCCCTTCATAATAATAAGTACATATTGGTATAGGGTAGAATTTGATCTGAAAGGTGAGTGGAGCTCATTTGGAAATTTTATGAAAATCGATACACCTTCATGGAAATCGGAGTTTATGCCATATTTTCACATTGGTAGCTTCGACTATTTAGTCGATGTGAATGACTTTTGGAGATTACGTTACATACATTTATCGAAAATAGTTATTTAAGTATTAAAAGTACATTTTTAAGGCACGCATGTGAAGGTTTGCAGAATGAGCGAAGGGAATTCTGCAATTCACATGTGTGCCTTAAAAGGTACTTTTAACACGTATATCATACAATATATTTTCTAAAAACGTTAAAAAAATGCAATAATACAGTTTGAATTGCATTTTAAAAACCTTTATTAATACATCCGAAGGAGATAATTTTAAATTATTTAAATTTAAATTCCATTTTTTCTGCGCATCATTCCTCCTTATCCACGGAAAATGGTAATACAGCAGTGCAGGAAATTTGTCAAATTGCACAAATTGTACTATTAATATTAATGTTAATAAATAAAATCTAAATATTTTCACGTTTGCTTCCAAAATTTGACAATTCACTTTTACCAGCAGTGCCATAAACATTTTAAGGCACTCAGTGTCTTGAAGTGACATTTTTAAGGCTTCTATGGAGTGCTAAAAATGGCATTTTTAACACGTTTGTAGAAAAAAGATATTAAAAGAGATGCATTACGCAATTTAAACACGTTGTTTACAGCGAATATAACGTGTTTATAGTATTCTCTTTGATGGCCTAAAATTTGAGAGCTAGAGAAGTGAGATATTTTTGAAGTATAAGCATTTGTCAAAAATGTCTCCAGTTGGAATTGAATTCTGCTCTACATATCTAAATATAATAGAACTCAAGCTTCCTTGGCAGGAGTTACTAAAATGCTGTAATTCATAAGCGACACATTGGATCGCATGAATTACTAACCGATTCATTAGTCGAGCGAATAAAGCACAAAAAAGGCTCAAAGTTCGGAATTTTTTCCCTAAAGACGGATCTGAATGCGGTTTTTTGCATTCGTCTTCGGAAAATTATTTGTAAAAAATGTACCTACTTTGTTCCCATTACAAATCGGGAATTGCATCGCTGCAGTCAAAAAGGCATGCCAAAAATGCATAAATGTGAAAACTCTGTAAATAAGAGTCAGAACTGGCTCAAATCGGGTACCCGGGGGTTTTCGAGGTCGCTGATGACGATTATGATGTTGAAATTGACCCCCCGGACACCTGGGGCTCAGGAACGCCCCAGGGTACAGCGCACCAGGTGTTCAGGGGGCCGTTTCCCGCGCAAAATTCTGATTAAGAAGCCCAGAATTTTGCGCGGGAAACGACCCCCTGAACACCTGGTGCGCTGTACCCTGGCCTCGAACGTCTTCTCCGAGAATGTCCCTGACAATATCGCCAGAAACAACCCGAAAATTATTGGAGGGGGGTTTGGAAAACTCTCGGAAACGATGATCAAGCGCAGGTTGCGGTGCACCAGGTGGTGGAAATGTCGTTTTCGACGTGAAATCGTGATTTCGCGCCTCAAAAAACACGTCTCCAATAATTTCCGTGCTGTTTTTGTCGATATTGTTAAGAAAGTTCTCGGGGATGATGTCCAGGTCGAGGTTCGGGGGTACCAGGTGTCCGGGGGTGTTCGCCGATGCCATATTTGAATTCAGCCACCCGAAAAACCCCTGGGCACGGAGTTTTTTTCGTTCCCCCTGTGATTTCTTGGAGAGTCTCACGGAGACGAGGTTCATCGGCGTTCCTGAGCCCCAGGTGTCCGGGAGGTCAATTTCAACATCATAATCGTCATTAGCGACCTCGAAAACAAACGGGTACCCGATTTGAGCAAGTTCTGACTCTTATTTACAGAGTTTTTACATTTATGCATTTTTGGCATGCATTTTTGACTGCAGCGATGCAATTCCCGATTTGTAATGGGAACAAAGTATTCCTTACGTGAGTGAACTGTAATTTTACATAGTTTCAGTAAGCTTAGAAATTTTGTCAAGGAATTAGGTCAAGCAACGGAGCATGCGAGAATAGTAATTTTTGACAAAAATCCTAGTAGAAAACGGATGTTGCCATCATATAAAAAACATTACGTAGTATCATTTTGATATATTTTGGACACGCAAATATTGTTCATTAATTTTTTTATGAACATTTATAACGAAAAAAACCTTCTTTTTTTAGTTTTTTTCATATAGCGTAAAACGTACTAGAGCAATCTCGATGGTATGTGAGAAAATTGTAGATAATTGGAATACGAACAAAATGAGGGGTCTAACGAGTCAATCGGATAATTAAGAACCGAGAAAATCAGGAAAAACAAGAAAATTAGTCATTCTCTTGAAAATTCATATCTTCGTCATTTTTCAATTGCAAGAGCCGAAACTTGGTACAAAAGAAGTTCTCCGTATGCCCTTTATGTGCGCGAAGAGCAGACGCCAAGCAACGGTAACTTTTATCGCAATTGCAATCTTAATTTTTTCATACGATAATTTTCAAAGTATCTGGATGCGTTGTCGATTGTCCGATTTCAAATTTGAAAACAGTTTTGAAAAGCAAACCAATGGTTCAATAAAACTTAAAGTCAAAACCATAGAAAATTTGATTAAAGTCCCTCAAATGACACTTATGATGCTACTAGTTTCGGTACAATATTACCATCATCAGACTGTATGAAACATATAATCCAAAGAACAAAAGGTTGTTGCCAAAAACGTAAAAAATTTTTTTTAGTATGTTAAAACATATTTCTATCAAATAATTTCAAATTTTACTTTCGTGGTAAGGAAAGAAAAGAAAAAAAAGGGAAGAACATTGGAATTTTTTAAAACTAAGTTAATGAAGGTAATTAAAACTGTTGGCCTGCTGGACTATGCCAAAAGGGGGTTTAGTGAAAGTTAATTTTAAATTTACATT